>SJXQ01000018.1:79191-97001 GCA_006408695.1 Aepyceros melampus | reverse complement strand
TTTTTTGGTTGCACTGGATCTTTGTTGCTGCGCATGGGCTTTCTCTAGTTGCAGACAGCGGGGGCTGTTCTTCATTGCGGTGCATAGGCTTCTCATTGTGGTGGCTTCTCTTGTTGTGAAGCAGAAGCTCTTTCTAGACGCACAGGCTTCAGTAGTTGCAGTTCACAGGCTCTAGATCTCGGGCTCGGTAGTTGTGGTACATGGGCTTAGTTGCTCTGTGACATGTGCAATCTTCCCAGACCAGGGATCAAACTAGTGTCGCTAGCATTGCAAGGTGGACTCTCAGGCACTGTGCCACCAGGGAAGTCCTGACATATTCTAAAATTCTGTTTTTTTAAGGTAGCCAGGTGACACATTTATTCTGAATCTTTGAATCCAAACCCTTATACAGATAAATCTAATACATTATTGTTTTAGGTAAAAAGGTAAAAATAAAAAGTACAAAGTTGGAGGACTTATATACAAAAGAGTGTTGTCTGTCATCTGCTTGATCTACAAGGACTGACTCATTAGCCACTGCAGTCACTGATCTTCACACACCCTGAAAGGAGTTCAGGGTGAAGATCAGAAACGAGGCACTCTGTGTTCTGGGGAAACTGGCAGAACAGGCCTTCAGATAGGTAGATATTTTCAGGAGAACATTTTATGAACTCAATGTCTGGCATCTTCCCATACTTAGAAAAGCACTAAAATCATTAACTGAGACATCTCCTCATGGCTAGTGCCAACTTCTACCAAGATGTGTGCTGGATTGCATATATTCCTTTGCCAAAATCACATATATGCTGACGTACCCCCTTACCACTTCAGAGCAGTTCTTTAGAGCTATCAGAGAGGCTCTCTCCCAGATTATAGTCCTCAGTGAGCCCACAAATAAAACTGAAACTCACAGCTTTTATGTTGTGTGTTTTTATTTCAGTTGACATTATCACAGAGCCATAATTAAAATAGTATGGTTTGAGCTCTTGTATAGACAAATAGATAAATGGAACAGAAAAGAGTCCAGGAGTAGACCCACACATACATATATTCCCTTCTAAAATTCTATTTTTGAGATCATTTTTTTTCTCATGACCAATTACTCCAGGGAAATGAACTAGGCAATGTAATTGCATCAGACACAATTCATTCCAAATAACCCAAGGAAAGAAAAAACATTAAATATTTAGACTTCATTTCCTGGTTAATGATGGATTTCTATGAGAATTTGTATGTTGTGTGGAATTTTTTCTGTCTTACTGTCAACATCTCCGTATTTCCACAGTTCTTCTGCCATCATGAAGGGGGTCTTCTCTAGTGCCATTCTTGTTCTGGTCATCTCCATGTGGGCTGCCTTTGCAGTTGGTGAGTTCCGTGTCCTTACTTTGCCCACGTTTTCTGCTGTATATTCAAGATCATGGAAAAGTTAGAAGTAAAGTAGAAATGCTGTCCTATTTTATTTAAGTCTAATTCTTCAGATCATGCAGACACTGAACCCCCAGAAAGAAAGGATTCACACAGTGCTATTGGTATCAAAACTGGTGGTTGAAAACAAAGCTGAACTGGTATAAGGAAATGACACTAGACAGTAAATCCACAGAACAAGGATGAGAACCAGAAGTGGTGAATAAAACATTAATATTACAAATTCACTAAATATATACTAAATATATATAAATATATACTGTCCTTTCTTCTCTAAGCTTCTTTAAAAGACATGAAAATTATAGCAATTTATTGTTGGGTTTGTGGCTAATATAAATGTAATGTGTATAACAACAATGTAATAAAAGGAAGGACAGAGCTATATAGGATTTCTATATATCATTTTATATATCACTTGAATTAAAATTGTATAAATCTGAAGTATATTCCGATAAGCTAAGATAAATACAGTAAGCCACAGTGCAACTACTAAAAAACAACCAAAAAGAAAATTCAGGGATTTCCTCAGTGGTCCAGTGGCTAAGACTCCACGGTCCCAATGTAGGGAAACTGGTTTCAATCTTTGGTCAGGGAACTAGATCCCACATATCGCTACACAACTAAAGATTGTACATGCTGCAACAAAGATTGAAGACCCTCCATGCCACAAGTAAGACCCAGTACAGCCAAAAATAAATAAAAATTTGTTAATTAAAAAAAAGCCTGCATTATACATAAAAAAGGGACAAAACAATAGATCAGGGGTTTCTCTGGTGGTCCAGTAGTTAAGACTCCATATTCCCAGTGCAGGGGGCATGGGTTCAATCGCTGGTCAGGGAACTAAGATCCTGAATGCTGCACAGGGTGGCAAAAAATAAAATCAGTTGGATTTCATCAAATTAAACACTTTAGTGATGTAAAGGATATCAATAAAGATGTCAATAAAATGGAAGACTGCCTAGAGAATGGGAGAAATTATTTGTAAAGCATTTATCAAAAAGAGAGATAATAACAAACATTAACAAAGATGTGAAGAAAAATGGAACTCTCATATAATGCTGGTGGGGATGTAAAATGTGTGGCTACCTTAGAAAATAATCCAGAAGTTCCTCCAAAGTTCACCATATAACCCAGCAACTCCACTCTTAGGTATATATCTAAGGGAAATGAAAAACACATGACCACAAAAAGACAAGCACATAGGAATTCCCTGGCAGTCCAGTTAGGTGAGGACTCTGAGCTTCCACTGCCAGGGGCCTAGGTTTGATTCCTAGTCAGGGAAGATCTCATGTGGTGCAGGGGAAAAAAAAAGAATATTCACAGCAGCGTATCAAGTTTCCATACTGTTGTGATTATCACATTCACCTCACTGCAGCCTTATTCATAATAGCCAAAGAGTGAAAACAATTCAAATGTCCATTAATTGGTTAATGGATAAACAAAATATGGTATATACAGACAACAGAATATTCTTTAATTATAAAAAGGAACAAAGTATTGATGCATGCGATAACATGGATACACCTTTACAACACTAAGTGAAAGAGATAGAAAGGAAAGACTACATATTGTATGATTCCATTTGTATGAAGTGTCCAGAACAGACAGAAAGATTAGAGTTGTCTGGGTTGGGGGAAGGAAGGAATGAGAAGAGCCTGCTGTTGGGTACAGGGTTTCTTTTGAGGGTGATGAAAATGTTCTTAAAGTGACTGTGTTGATGGTTGCACACCTCTGTGAATATACTAAGAACCACTGAATTGTATACTTTACATTTTTATTTATTTTTGATTGTGCTGGGTCTTCGTTGCTGCATGCAAGCTTTCTCTAGTTGCAGCCAGCCAGTGTGCAGGCTTCTCAATGTGGTGGCTTCTCTTGTTACAGAGCACAGGCTCTAGGTACACCACCTTCAGTAGTTGCAACTCATGGGCTCTAGAGTGTGGTCTCAGTAGTTGTGGCACACAGGCTTTGTTCCTCTGTGGCACATGGAATCTTCACAGACCAGGGATGGAACCCATGTCCCCTTCTTTGGCATGTAGATTGTTAACCACTGCCAAGTCCTCAACTATACACTTTAAATGGCTATGGCATATGGATGATACTAATAAAGATACATATATTATAGAGAGAGTGGACAGTATATTTTATATTACCAGATCATTATAATTATATAACTACATAAAATTAATATAATTATATAAAACTATATAAGTATTATATGTGTGTGTGTGTGTAATTGCAAAGACTGTTTTGGATCAAGAATATGTAACCCAGCATCTTTTAAGGCATCTCAATACAACTACTTCATATAACTTAGAGTGTGTTTTCTAAAAAGAACAGAGAATGATTGTAGAAGTTATTTACCTGTGAAATTGTTATTATTATTATTACCTGTGAAAGTTATTTACCTGGGAAGGGTCAGAATTAAGATCTCTTCTTTACAAAGAGGAGGGGACAGAAGTTTCCTGATTCTTTGCTCCTCTGAGGCCCCCTTTGGAAGGCAGCATGCATCAAAAAGGAACCTCTGCCTCTCCTGATGGGATCTGATGCTTCCTGGGTGTCCACCAGGTTTCCTTCGTCCTCACTTTTACCCTTAAGGGCAGAAGACGGAGCAGCAACTCTTTGCATATGCTTCTGTCTTCCAGACTTTCCTCTTCCTATGGACAGAGGGACTGACCTAGAAAAGACAACGGTAAGCTCTGCTTCCTTGCTTCCCGAGCTCAGGAGTAGAGAGGAAAAACAGTTTCCCTGATGGTCTCGGCTCATTTTTCTGGGAGGCAGGGGCCAGAGAAAACATATGTAGGGATAACCTCACAACAACAGCTGAGTCACTAACTATATGTAGTGCCTTTTATATGTTCCTGGGTATAAACTCCAATCAGTTCATACAACTCTCTTGTGGGAATAGAAGGCAAGTATTTTGCACCATTAAATAAATGAGGAAGTTATGGCTCAGATTCAGGTCTGTCCTATGCTGAGGTGGACATTCTTTCAACTGAGATATGCTAAGACATACATCTTGCCTCCCACAGATCAAGTGAGGTTCTCATTCTCTCTGTCCCCTTCCTTCTAAATTGTAACTCTCCTGTAATAAGTCTGAGCCTACTGCTATCTGAAGCACCAATACAAGTCAACCAGAAATGTTCATAAGCATATTCTAATCTCTGAAACCTAACCATCACATTTTGTAATTAGTGAGGCAGGAAATGTCATCCTAAAAAGAATTTATAGCCCAGACTGGGGAGTCTACAGATTACATGTATTATGTTATGTTATATACATACTGTTGGTGGTGAGCACCAGGGGTCAAATACTGAGATTTCTGAAGCCTGCTCTCCAAACTCCTGGTTTTATTGCTCCGTATTCCATCCTTCTCCCCTGCTCCCAGCAATCAAGGCTAGAGGAGCCAGATAAAGGGCTCTGATGCAGTGTCTGTGTCTCACCTTCAGGCTGAATGCACTAAGAATATAAATAAGTGCTGGATTTTAGCCTACCTCCGGCCAACAGACTCCATATGTGGCAGTGACCACATTACCTACAGTGGGGAATGTCACCTCTGCTACAGAATTCTGTAAGTCTTAATGTTTTTTTACTCTCCTTTCTCTCAAGAGGCTAAAAGTGGCCGGGATAGGAAGGGCCTCCTTGGAACACTTCCAACTGATTAGATCTTCCTTCCAGAGAATGCTCCACTATTGCTCCTCCATTTCTTCTATCCTTCCCTATGCTCCCCAGTGTGATCCCATTCAGACGGAAACAAAACCCCCTGAAGTGACTGTGCTAAGTCTGGCCTGGACAAAGACTAAGGGGAACAAACTCAGTAGCGCAAGTAGCCACAGCAGTCAGATGAAGGTTATTCTTAAGCTCCCTCAGGCCAAAGAACAAAAGCTTGATGAAGAGGAGGGAGCCGGGTGAAGTATCTGTCTTCTAAGTCTAACATATGACCTTCCTGAGTCCTTGGCTGCTCTTGAATCCTGTGTATGTGCTGTACTTCCTTGGCTCTTTGTGTCATAATTTTGTTGTTGTTGAAAGCTGGAGGAGTATAATATCGCAACCCTGGAAATCAGATTCTCTCCGCTCTCCAAGGTTTGTTACTGTTGCTGTTTGTTAGTTCAATGACTTCTGGAATAATTCTGTGAAGCTTGCATTTTGGGTCGTGTATAGTCACTACACAGGTCCCATTTAATTGTCTTAAGGGTCTCCTAAAGATTGAACAGAAATTGTCTTAAATGGCTAAAACCGATAAATCTACCAGTCTTTAAAAAAATTTTTTTTTATTTTTGGCTGTGCTGGGTCTTCGGTTGCTGTGCAGGCTTGTCTCTAGTTGGAGCGAGTCGGGGCTACTCTCTAGCTGTGATGCACAGGCTTTTCATTTCGGTGGCTTCTCTAGTTGTAGGGTGCACGGGCTTCAGCAGTTGCAGTTCCTGGGCTCTAGAACACAGGATTATTAGTTGTGGCACACAGGCTTAGTTGCTCCGTGACATATGAGATCGTCCCTGACCAGGGATCAAAGCTGTGTCTCCTACATTGGCAGGCGGAATCCTTGCCACTGAGCCACCTGGGAAGCCTTCGTCCAGTCTCTGCCAACAAAAACTTTATGTGTTAGATAGCGGTCCACCTCATTCTTTTGTATACAATTATCTAGTTGCTCCAGCACCATTTTTTGAAGAGACTGTTCTTTTCCCATTGAATAGTCTTGGCACTCTTGCTAAAAATCAGTTGGCCACAGATGTTGGGTTTATTTCTGGATTCTCATTTCTATTCCATTATTCTCTAACCTGATGTTGGTACCACAACACTGATTATCTTTGTAGTCAGTTTTTGAGATCAGGAATGTGGGGTCCTCCTAATTTTTTTCCCCTTCAAAATGGTTCTGGTTACTCAGGTCTTTTGCAATTCCATATGAATTTGAAGGTAGTCTTTTCCACTTCTGAAAAAAAAGGTCATTGGGATTTTGATAAGGGTTACATCGAATCTGTCAACTGCTTTGGGTAGCATAAACATTTTAACAATAATCACGACGGTGTGATCACTCATCTAGAGCCAGACATTCTGGAATGTGAAGTCAAGTGGGCCTTAGAAAGCATTACAACGAACAAAGCTAGTAGAGGTGATGAAATTCCAGTTGAGCTACTTCAAATCTTGAAAGATGATGCTGTAAAAGTGCTGCCTCAATATGCACAAAATATTTGGAAATATTTGGAAAACTCAACAGTGGCCTGCTGTCTAGGTTGGTCATAGCTTTTCTTCCAAGAAGCAAGCATCTTTTAATTTCATAGCTGCAGTCACCGTCTGCAGAGATTTTGGAGCCCCCCAAAATAAAGTCTGTCACTGTTTGCATTGTTTCCCCATCTATTTGCCATGAAGGGATGGGACCAGATGACATGATCTTAGTTTTTTGGATGTTGAGTTTTAAGCCAGCTAAATATAATGTTGCCAGTATTTAGCTGACAGTTTCTGCATCTAGTTTTGTTTTTTTTGTTATGTCTGGCTTTGCTATTAAGGTAATTCTAGCTTCACAGAATCAATCAGGAATCTTCTTCTACTATTTGGAAGAGTTTGAAAAGAAATGGTATCAAATCTTTAAGTATTTGATAGAATTCTCTCAAGAAGCCATTTGGTCCTGAGTTTCTCTTTTTTAGGAGGTTTTCAATAACTGATTCAATCTCTTTACTTGATATATGTCCTGTTGATATTTTCTATTTCTTCTTGAGTCAGTTTAGGTAATGTGTGTTTATAGGAATTTGTCCATTTCATCTAAGTTATCTAATCAGCTGATGTACAGCTGCTCATTGCCTTCCCTTGTAACCATTTTTATTTCTGTAAGGTCAGTAGTAATGTCTTTACCTTTCATCAAATGGATAATTTAATTTAACTGTATTGCACATTCACTCCCTAAGACTCTGCATTTCTACTTACTCAAGATTACTTTGAATTTGCTATATTTGAGTTCAGACTGAATATGTTTTATACACTCAACCTCTTTGGCAAATAAACATATAGTAGATATTTAAAAATCACTTATTAAATAAGAAATCACTATTAGCTAAATGTCTCCTTCTCAAACTTAGCTAAAGATTATCACGTCAAATTTAGAAATAATTTGTGATATACCATAGAGTAAAAGTAATCATTTTGAAATATAATTTCTTACAGATATGAAAAACTTAACATAATTAAACTGCATGATGGCCATGTGTAAGTAAAATCACTTTTATTTTTCATTTTGGGGGAGTAAACCAGATAGAGTTAAGAGTTCCTTGTTCTAGAGGATTTTAAAGATTTGTTATGAAAAATTTCAAACACACATAAAATTAGAAATAATACCACCATGGCCTTTCATGCCTATCTTATAGTGCAGTGTTTGTCACATTTCCTTCCTCTATTCTTTTTTTTCTTTGCTGAAGTATTAACACAAGTCTGACATCATGTAATTTCACTCTTACATACTCCACAGTGCATCTCTGAGAAGTGTTACATTTCCTTACACACCCACAATGCTATTATTACACCTAAGTATTTCCTTGCCATCTTCTTTTGAACATACTTCCTGTTCAAAATTTCCCAGCCATCTCAAGAATAACATCTTCTTAGGGAAGAAATGTATTTCAGGCTGATAATTCAGCAGCAAAGAACATTTATTCCATCCTTTCTCTTCCCCGCCATGCCCAATTTGGGGGATACTGATAAAAGATACTAATCGGAACATAAAACGTTATTCTGAGAGTAAACAGATGAGGCTTTGATACTGTCTTTGACTCTAAAGATTATCACGTCAAATTTAGAAATAATTTGTGATATACCATAGAGTAAAAGTAATCATTTTGAAATATAATTTCTTACAGATATGAAAAACTCTAGGGTCATAGAGTACAAGCAAGAACTCAGCTAATGCCAAAGAGATTATTGTAGCTTTCTGAGGCATGGCAACAGGACTGGGACAAATTATCTTAGAGCAGAACATGAAGGACTTCTCTGGTGGTGCAGTAGTTAAGGATCCGCCTACCAACGCAGTGGACACAGGTCTGATCTCTGCTTTGGGATGATTCCACACGCCGTTAAGCAAGCCCTTGTGCTACAACTACTGAGCCCATGTACCACAACTACTGAAGGCCAGGCCATGGGCTGAAGCCAGTGCTCTGCAACAAGAGAAGCCATGGCAATGAGAAGACCACGCACTGCAACTAGAGTAGCCCCGACACGCTACAGCTAGAAAAGACTGTGTGGCAGTGAAGACCCAGTGCAGTCAAAATAATAATAATTAGTTAAAGAGAAAATGGCGTGTGTGGAAGGGAACACAGGTTAAAAAGACATAATTTCGTAATACTTTTATGACAGCCTCTTCTGATAATTCACAAGGCTCATCTGATTTACATATCAGCATATATATTATTTGTCAAGGACCTAGGAGAAGAGATTAAGAGGTGGCAAGAATACACAGAACTGTACAAAAAAGGTCTTCCTGACCCGGATAACCAGGATGGTGTAGTCACTTACCTAGAGCCAGACATCATGGAGTGTGAAGTCAAATGGGCCTTAGGAAGCATTACTATGAACAAAGCTAGTGGAAGGATGGAATACCAGCTGAGCTATTTCAAATCTTAAAAGATGATGCTGTGAAAGGGCTGCACTCAATATGCCAGCAAATTTGGAAAGCTCAGCAATGGCCACAGGACTGGAAAAGATCAGTTTTCATTCCAATCCCAAAGAAAGGCAATGCCAAAGAATGTTCAGACTACCATACAATTGTGCTCATTTCATATGATAGCAAGGTAACACTCAAAACTGAACTGGTTCAAAAAATAATTGGACTGGTTCAAAATCGGGAAAGGAGTATGTCAAGGCTCTATATTGTCATATTGCTTATTTAACTTATATGCAGAGTACATCATGCAAAATGCCGGGCTGGAATCAAGACTGCTGGAGAAATATGCAGAAGATACCACCCTAATAGCAGAAAGCAAAGAGGAACAAAAAAGTCTCTTAATGAAGGTGAAAGAGGCGTGTGAAAAAGCTGGCTTAAAACTCAACATTCGAAAAACTAAGATCATGGCATCTGGTCCCACTTCATGGCAAATAGATGAAAAACTGAAAACAGTGACAGACTTTTTCTTGGGCTCCAAAATCACTGTGGATGGTGACTGCAGCCATGAAATTAAAAGACGCTTGTTCCTTGGAAGAACAGCTATGACAAACCTAGACAGGGTATTAAAAAGCAAAGACATCACTTTGCCAAAAAGGTCTGTATATTCAAAGCTATGGTTTCTCCAGTAGTCATGTACAGATGTGAGAGCTGGACCACAAAGAAGGCTGAGCATTGAAGAATTGATGTGTTCAAAGAGTGGTGATGGAGAAGACACTTGAAAGTCCCTTGGACAGCAAGGAGATCAAACCAGTCAATTAAAGGAAATCAATCAACCTTGAATATTCACTGGAATGACTGATGCTGAAGCAGAAGTTCCAATCCTTCAGTCACCTGATGTGAAGAGCTGACTCACTGAAAAAGACCCTGATGCTGGGAAACACAGGGGCAGAAGGGGGTGACAGAGGATGGCAGAGGTTGGATGGCATCACTGACTCAATGGACATGAGTTTGAGCTAACTCCAGGAGATAGGGAAGGACAAGGAAGCCTGGCATTCTGCAGTTTGTGGGGTTACAAAGAGTCAGACACGCGTTAGCAACTGAACAATAATAATACATATTACTCACCAGGAAAGGTCTAGTGGACCTAAATGTTCTCTAGTTCCACTAAAGAAAAATCCTAAAGATTCTCAGGCACTTCCATTATTTGGGGTATCTACAAAGAGACATCACATGATCTCTACTCTGTCAGACTGTTTTTGACCTAGGCCAATTCATAGATCATCCAGCTGAATCCCCTCCTCTTGTATCTGAACCACAGCCCTTGTCAGGGGCTTCCCAGGCAGTGCAGTGGTAAGGAATCCGCCTGCCAATGCAGGAGCCCCAGTTTTGATCCCTGGGTCAGGAAAATCCCTTGGAAAAGGAAATTGCAGCCCACCCTAGGGTTCTTGCCCAGAAAATCTCAGGGACAGAGGAGCCTGGCAGGCTACACTCCATGGGGTCACGTGAGTCGGACATGACTTAGCGACTAAACAACAATACTTAGCAATATGATGGATCTCAAAACACTACAGCAAGAGAAAAAGCAAGGAACAGAAAAATAAAATTAACACATTATGTAAGTTAAAAATAAACAAACACAATTACATATTTTGCACAAAGACATGAAACAAAATATACACACTGAACACATTAAAATGGCTTGCTATGCTATAAGGAGAAAGGGAATGAATGAATGAATAGTGGTCCTTCCCCACAGTCTTTCCACAAAGCAGAACAGAAACTGTTTTGTTTTTCCCAGTTTGTCTTTATTTATTTTTAAATTTTTACTGGAGTATAGTTGATTTACAATGCTGTGTTAGTTCCTGTTGTATAGCAAGGTGAATCAGTTAAATATAAATATATATCCATTCTTTTTTTATATTATTCTCCCATACAGGTCACTACAGAGTATTGAGCAGAGTTCCCTGTGCTATAGAGTAGGTCTTTATTAGTTATCAGTTTTATGTACAGTAGTGTTATATGTCAACCCCAAACTCCCAATTTATCCCTGCTCCCTGCCAACCTCTGTTCTTGACAAGATGATAAAGAATATGGTAGCTGCCAAAGCAAGACTAACAGTTATCACTGTCAACCATGTGTCTCGCACTGTCACATGCTTTGCCTATATCCCCTCTCCTGTGCTCCCCACAGCCCCCACCATGAGAAAAAATGTTGCTATTAGCTGCATTTCATACTCAAAGATGCAGAAGTTGACAGAGGGATGTTAACTTACCCAAGGAAACAGAGCTGGGAACTGGCAGGGCTAAGTCTTGAATCTGGAGGGTCAGTTCTAGACTCTTTCTATAACTCAAATAAGTCTATATGCCTCTGACCAGACTCTGATTCACATCAACTCCACTGTATCTACCCTCCACCTTTTCTCCCCCATGGAATTTCCTATAGGCTCTTATGGAGTCCAAAGACTTACATAAGAATTCATATCCATAGCTCTCCTCTTCTTGGCCCACTTCCACTCTGTAGTTTTGTTCTTCCTCAAGGAAATTAGAATGTCTCTGCTGCTGCTGCGTAGTCGCTCAGTCGTGTTCAACTCTTTGTGACCCCATGGACTGCAGCCCACTAGGCTCCTCTGTCCATGGGGATTCTCCAGGAAGAATGCTGGATTGTGTTGCCATGCACTCCTCCAGGAGATCTTCCCTCCCAGGTCTCCTGCATTGCGGTAGGATTCTTTACCATCTGAGCCACTTTGGTCTGCCTTAATTCATAGAATAACTGCTCTACATTCCTCTTGCTAGACTATTTATAGTAACCAGTATGGTAGTTTTTCTCTTCATTTTCCCAAATTTGATTTCTCTAAGCATATATTTCTCTTGCAGGAGAACTCCTGAACTTACCATTACAGAACTTACTGAATTCCCAGATGATCAAGTGAATCACAATGACTGCTTTTATATCCCCTTTAGAGGAATATGCTAGTGCTTGAGGAAACCAATAGCTACAATCAAACTCATTGATCTTCAGTAAATGATTCTTTTTTTCTATGCATTTATTATGTTTGTTTTTTAGATCTCACATGTGAAATCATAACAGTATTTGCCTTTCTCTGACTTATTTCATTGAGTGTAATGTCCTTAAGATCCATCCATATTGTTGCAAATTGTAGGATTCCCTATTTTTATAGCTGATTTATTCATATGCGTGTGTGTATACTCTCAGAACATTTTTATCCATCCATTCACCAATGGACACTCAGGCTGTTTCCGTGTCTTGGCTATTGTACATAATGCTCTATGAACATGGGCACGCAGGTATTGCTTCAACATAGTGTTTTTATTTCCTCTGCATATATTCCCAGCAGCAGAATTGCTAGATCATATGATAGTTCTAGTAATTCTCTGAGGAATCTTCACATTGTTTTCTATAGTGGCTATAACCAATTCACAATCCCACGAACAGTGCACAAGGGTTCCTTTTTCTCTACAACCTTGCCAGCATTTATAATCTCTTATCTTTTCAATAACAGCTATTCTTAACAGGTGTGACAGAATATCTTATTGTTTTGGTTTACATTCCCTATGATTAGTGATATACCTGTTGACCATTCATACTTTTTCTTTGGGAAAATGTCTGTTCGGGTCCTCTGTCCATTGTTTCATTTTCACTAACGAGTTGGGGGAGGAGCTGACTTCATACAGGGTTTCTGTCTTCTGTTCAGCTGGGTGTTAGCTGGTCTGCTAGGGCTTCTCTTGGAGTCCAGATAATTGTGAAAGGGAGACTATGGTAGCAGTGATGGCTAACTTATCTCCTGGTGATGATGGTTATTGTGTTGCTAAGGTTTCTCTTGCTGTGTCCTTGGGCAAGGGCCACCCATCTCGTGTCTGAGGGTTTTGCAACTAAGGACTATTGTCCTCCATCTTGGGAAGGCTGGGATGATGTGCTGAGTGAGGCTGCTGTGTTGGGACATAGAGGTGTGGTCACAGTGACTGGGACTTTCAATGCCCGTCTTCTGAGACTTGGAGGTTTGTTCAGGTTTGCTGTTATCCATCATATCCAGTATTTAGGGATGCTTTCCTGGATTGCCAGGGTTCCTATTGTCTCATGTTCAGTGTCTGATGGATTAATTTACTGGCATTCAATAACGGTGCCCTCTGACTGTGCAGTTTGAGCTGCTCCCACTCTGCTTGTCTGTGGCTCATAATTGGGTGAAGTACTGGCTTGTCATTCATGGAGTCAGGGTTGGGAGTTGAGGGTTCCAGAATCAGAGGTTAGAATTTATGGGGTGGTATTTAAGGATTAGAGGTTGGAATTAGGAGATTAGAAGATAAATGTCAGTGGCTCAGAATCTAGAAACGAAGTCTAGGATCAAAGGGTTACGAGTTTATTAGCTACCGGCTTGGGCTGGTGTTGGAAATTAGTATCAGAAGTATAAAGGTTACAGTGATGGTCAGAGATGAAAAGTGTTCAAGTCAAGGGTAAGATATTTGCGTGGTGGTTAAGGACTGGGGCAGGATTAGATATTAGGGCTGCACCATGGGCCTAAGGTTTAGGACCTGAGTGTAAGGATCAAGGGTGAGAGTTACAAGGTCAGCTTCAGAAGAGAAGGAGTCAGGGTGAGGAGATCTAGGGTTAGGTAACAAGTCCAAAAGGTTAGATCACTGTCAGCGATAGGGTTAGGGGTTTAGGAAGTAGATTGAGTTAGGGACTAGGGTTGGGATTTGTTACAGTCAAGGAGGCAGGATGAGGTAACTCCCTCTTTTTCCTTGCTGTGGGAAGATTTTCCAAGCAGAGAGAAGACATCAGGTTCTCAGTCACATAAGGTCCAAACTCCAGGAGAGAACATGTCAAGGTTTCAAGCCAACTCTTTCACTGCATACCCCTTTTGACCAGGGCAACACTGGGCCCTGAGATTCAGCAAATCAGCAAGGGAGGAATATGCCAGTCTCCCTCTCCTGCAGGCACTACCTGTATCTGCAAGTCCTGCTCTTAGGGCCCCCTTCACTTGGCTCAGAGAAATCACTTTTCCACCTAGGAAGCATTCTGCACTCTTATTAATTCTGTTCAGTAGATTTCTAGTCATACATACACACACACACAAACACACATCCACACATACAGAGAGGAAGGAAGTGATATGGCTGCTAAATTCTTATCTCTTCTTCAGTAAGGCCAGAAGAAAGGGTGTGCTAAAGCAACAAAGATAGGAGCAAATACTCAGAAGAAAAATAGAGAAGGGTAATGGGGACGAGAATGATGAGAAAGGGTGTTGCTTCAGATAGTAAGTTTGGCCAGGCCTCTCTGAGGAGGTGACACAAGGCCAAGGAGTGAATCAAGTAAATATTGGGGAGACAAGCTTTCAGGCAGTGAGCATCTCCTGTGGAGGCTTTGCAGTGGGAACAGGTGGTGGAACGATAGGAGTGAGGGGAGAGTGGTTTGGAAAGGCACACAGGTCGGCAAAAGCCAAGTCATGGAGTTCTTTAAGGTCCATGGTGAAGAGTTTGGATTTTTTTTCTTAGTAGAGCAGGAAACCACGGCAGTGATTTAGGCAAAGGAGTGATGAGAATACCTTGTGCATTAAAAAGATGATTCCACGTGTCACGGAGCAGCCACAACTACTGAGTCTGTACTTGGTGGGTCAGTGTACTCAGTGGCTCAGGAGACACAGGTTTGATCCCTGGGTCAGGAACATCCCCTGAAGAATGAAAAGGCAATCCACTCCAGTATTTTTGCCTGAGAAATCCCACAGACATAGAAGCCTGGCAGGCTAAGTCCATGTAGTCACAAGGAGTTAGATATGACTTAGTGACTAAACAACAACAATAATTTAAATATGCTGGATGAAAAAGAAAAACACCTCAAAAAAGACTTAGGGGCTGCCACTACTATTGCACATTAACACTGCAAGAAGACAGTATGTTCTTAAATACCACTATCTAGAGACAAGACTAGACAAAGGTAGATGTCCTTCTGGATAGAATGAACCTAAGTCATAGTTAACCTCTTGGGACTTCCCTGGTGGCGCAGTGGATGGGAGTCTGCCTGCCAATGCAGGAGACATGGGTTCAATCCCGGGCCCAGGAGGATTCCACATGCCACGGAGCAGCCACAACTACTGAGCCTGTACTGAGTTGAAGAGCCACAACTACTGAGCCTGCTTGCCTAGAGGCTGTGCTCTGCAACACCAGATCCCACACCGCAACCAAGAGCAGCCCTTGCTTGCTACAACTAGAGAAAGCCTGCACAAAGCAAAAATCATAAAGAAGACAAATAAAAAATTCGCCTCATAATGGGTGATTCACTCAACTGAGTTCGGACTCATAACTGGTGCAGAATTACTTCAGTCCCACCAAAACCGAATCAAGACACAGTTCTTTGTCCCCCGCGTCCCTCCGAAAGACAAACAGTGGGCACCAACGAAGTGCCAGGCACTACCCTAGACCAAAAATAGAGCGACTCGGGCAAAGCCCACTCCGGCTGCCCCACTGGCGGCCCCGCTCACTGCCTGGCTGCCACCTTGAAACGCCCATTCTGTCCTCTCCGAGGTCCTCTCTGAGCCACATCCCGTCGCGGTGCCACCGGCCTGCTCCGCTCTCCCACCTGAGGGCGGCCGGGCACAGCCCATCTCCCGTCCAAGACTGCTACGTCACCTCTTCCCTCCCGAGCAGGCGCTGGAAAGACAACAGGGGCACGGGGAGGCGGGCCCTCCTGCTGCACGACATCCCGGATTGGCTGGCACAGCACCTCAGCCCCGCCCGGGCTGCACAGCAAGGACCCCGAAGAGGGCTGCCCGGCGAATGCCTAAAGGACCCCGCTTGGACCGAAAGGCTAGCTATCGCAGTGCCTGGTGGCCGGGTCCCGCGGCGGGAGGACCAGGTGACTCGTATCCGAACTCCACCCGGGGCTCCCAAATAGCCCAGAATCTGGAGTGGGTTTAGGCCTCGGTACAAGGGGCCGAAACGGCAGGGCTGCAGGCCTGGAGAAATGGAAGAGCAGGGTGGGGAAGAGGGTGGTGTCTAGAACTGAGGCTGTGAGCTTGGGGGACTGGAGGGTGGGGCTTCAGGTTTCGGAGGCAGAAAGCCGAGGTGATGATGAGCTTGGGAGGATGGAGAGCGTGGCTGGCACCCTCCAGGAAGCGGAGAAATAGGAGCCTCTGTAGTGGAGGCAAATGCCCAGGGAACTTTCAAAACTTACAAATGTCTTAAAGGAGCGACTTTTATGTTGAGCAAGTTTCCCGACGTGTTCCTCTTAGTTGTAAACCAGTATCCAAGACAAGCGTGACTTGGCTGGCATTAGAAAAGGAACTATGCCTTCCCCGGACAGCCTCTAGCTTTCTGGCCTTGGAATAGCTGAATTACTCATTCACTGATTGATTTAACAAATATTGTTGAGAGCCATGTGTGTGCTAGTCACTCTGCAGTACAGAGGATACAGAGGCAAAACAGATCTGTGCTTTCATGGAGCTGGCCTAGTGGGGAAGAGAGAGGTGAAGACGACGTGTAAGGAGCCATGAGAGTGGGGAAGCGAGCTAAGATCTAGTGGGTGAGTAGGAGGTAACCAGCGGGAACACATTCTGGACTGTGAAAACTCTGGCTGTCAGGCCAGAAAGTCTTGGAGCTGCAAGGCCCATGAAGCTAGAGCAAAAGCAGGTTAAGGTGTATGGAGTTCTAGATGAGGGATCAGATCACACAAAGCCTAATAGGACATGATAAGGCTTTCAGGTTTTATTATAAAAGCAGGGTACACTTTGGAGGGTTAAGGAGGGAAATGAAATGATCAGATTTGCATTTTTAGTTCAATGGCTATTGTGTGGAAACAGATTGTAGAGGGAGCAAGAGTAGAAACTGGAAGATGATTAAAGAGGCTGTTGCGTAAGTCCAGGGAGGGTTGATGATGTTTTGGACTGGGGTGGTGGCAGCTGAGGAGAGAACTGTATGGATTGGAAGGACACTGGTGAGGCAAAATTGCCAGAACTTAGTGATATCGTGGATATGGAAGATGAGGAGGGTGAGGTGGCCAGGATATCTCTCCCTAAAAATATGACAAGATTCTGCTCACTTTTGGGTTACTCACCACCTGGGATGTTAGGGAAGCTACGTTGGCTGATCTTGTACTGGTTAGGCTGTGGTTAGCTTTGTGAGTCGACTGGAACATCAGCCTGAATGCAGCAGAAAGGGCAGGAGTTTCTAGACCTTGGCAGTGTTTCTGTTTGGGCCAGACCCTAGCACTGCCTTTAATGTGCCACTTTTGGGCTAAGAGAAATAACATGGTTGTCCAGACTCTGTCTCTGTGTGTGTTCATGGAAGCCTTCTCTATTTACTGGCAGATTTAGAGGTTCCGCCGAGATAATCTTTGAGAACTACTTGTTAGACCTGCATAGATGATCAGTTTCTTACATGTAAATAGAATTTCAAAGTTAGAAGAGATCTCAAGTTTTCTTAGTCCAGTTTAAAATACTTTTATATTTTTTACAGCATTTCCACAATTATTTATTGAGCTCATACATCATGATTAGACTGTAGATATACAAAGATAAATAGAATAAGACTATATAGGTTCATTTAGTCAATAGAATTGATTAAGCGTCTTTGTGCCAGTCATTTCAGCTACAAAATGAGTACAACTTATCTTTGACCTTTGAGTTGCATGTCTGCAAGCCTTGCCATGGTGAAGGACAGGGAAGCCTGGCTTGCTGCAGTCCATGGGGTCACAAAGAGTCAGACACAACTTAACAACTGAACAATAAGCCTTGCCATTGAGGACAGCAAGTGTATTAAAGGGTTTGATTTGGCCAGGGTAGATCCTGACTTATCTGGAACATTAGAATAGAAATAGT
>SJXQ01000018.1:48624-79032 GCA_006408695.1 Aepyceros melampus | reverse complement strand
GCAGACATGGGCAGTGGAGGGTGGGGGGGGAGCAGGTGGGAGGGGGTGGTATCCTGGCAACATCCCAATTCTTGTCCATCCAGTCTTGCAATTCTAGAATTGATGGGAGACCCTTGTGGCTAGAGTCTATAGGAATGTAAATTGTAAATCCTCTGTAAAATACAAAAGATAGGAAGTGAAGGGAGTACTGGCAGAGACAGGTAATGTTTAAACTTGAACTTCTCATGAATGGGTCACTCCTTTGCAGGGTTACAGTTGCATTAGCAAGATTATGTCCCCTAGTGGGTAAATTGAAGGCCCTTGTACTATTCCTTTCCCTCAATCCCATGATCCCAATGGGCAGTTAAATACTAAGTAACTGTCATGTGCTTTATTAATGTCAGAAGTGAGAGCCCTGGTTGACTTGCAAGACTGCATGGCTCCAGAGTAAGAAGGGTGGGGACTGCAACACTGATGTGTCTCTAATCGGCTCTCTGATGGCAGGAGGGAGATGACCTCGATCTTGCGGAGCCCGCAGGCTCTCCAGCTCACTCTGGCCCTAATCAAGCCTGATGCAGTTGCTCACCCCCTGATTCTGGAGGTAAGAACGTGTCCTAAGCCTCTACTCTATGCCCTGGGCATTGCTTCTGTTTCAGGTGCCACGGGGCCATTTGTGAAGACTGACAGCACAGTCCTGTGCTAGATGGTGTGGAGGCAAAGCTAGATGTCGTGGACACTGACCCCAAGGAGACTAAAATCTGTTGGAGAACTGAGGCAGATATAAAATATAAGAGAGGCTTCCCTGGTAATCCAGTGGTTAAGAATCCACCTTGAAATGCAGGGAACATAGGTTTGATCCCTGATCGGACAACTAAGATCCCACTAAGATTGGGGAACTAAGATGGGGCAGCTAAGCCCATGTGCCACAACTGTTGAAGGCTATGGGCCACAACGAATGATTCTCCATGAAGCAATGAAGATCCTGTGCTTGGCCACTCAGTCATGTCTGGCTCCTCTGTCCATGGGAATTCTTCAGACAAGAATACTGGAATGGGTTTCTATGCCCTCATCTGGGGGATCTTCCCAACCAAAGAATGGAATCAGGTCTCCTGCCTTGCAGGCAGCTTCTTTAAACCCATGCAGCCCAAGAAACAAACAAATAAAATATTTTTTAAAATAATTAAAGGCTTTAATACAGTAAGAAGAACCAAACCTCAAGACAGTGTATGTATACTAGTTGTCTGTTGTGTATGCGCTCAGTCG
The DNA here is from genome assembly GCA_006408695.1 of Aepyceros melampus. Taxonomy (NCBI): domain Eukaryota; kingdom Metazoa; phylum Chordata; class Mammalia; order Artiodactyla; family Bovidae; genus Aepyceros; species Aepyceros melampus. The sequence continues at coordinate 77,790 of SJXQ01000018.1, read as the reverse complement.
TGTCCGGCTCTTTGCAACTCCATGGATTATGGCGTGCCAGGCTCCTCTGTCCATGGAATTTTCGAGGCAAGAATACTGGAGTGGGTTGCCGTTTCGTCCTCCAGGGGATCTTCCTGACCCAGGGATCAAACCCTCATCTCCTGTGTCTCCTGCATTGCAGGCAAATTCTGCACCACTGCGCCACCTGGGAAACCCTAGTTCTCTATTGCTGCCTAACAAATTACCACACACTTAGCAGCTTAAAACAGCCTTCATTACCTCACAGTTCTAGAATGTAGAGGTCCAGTAGGTTTGGCTAAGGGCTAGGTTCTCTCCTTAGGGTTTCACAAAGCCGAATTCCAGGTATCAACTGACTGGGCCCTTATCTCCAGGATGTGGGGAAGAATCCATTTTGAAGCCATTCAGAATGGCAGAATTTGATTTCTGTGTCTATAGGACTGAGGTCCCCATGTCCTTGCTGGCCTTCAGGTGGGGACTACCATTTTTGGCGACTACTCACATTCCTCGTTACATGACTCACTCCCATCTTCCAGATAGCAACAGGGTGTCTCTTTTCTTCAAGTTTTAGGCTCTAAAGGGTCCCCAGGGTTCTTTTGGTTAGCTTGGGTCTCCTGTTCACTCAGAGAATGCAATGGCACCCCACTTCAGTACTCTTGCCTGGAAAATCCCATGGACAGAGGAGCCTGGAAGGCTGCAGTCCATGGGGTCGCTGAGGGTTGAACACGACTGAGTGACTTCACTTTCACTTTCATGCATTGGAGAAGGAAATGGCAACCCACTCCAGTGTTCTTGCCTGGAGAATTCCAGGGACGGGGAGCCTAGTGGGCTGCCGTCTCTGGGGTTGCACAGAGTTGGACATGCTGAAGTGACTTAGCAGCAGCAGCAGCAGCGCCTGTTCACTCAAATGCTCCCTTTCACTGACTTTTATCTTTGGGGTGATGTTTATCCAGGCTGTTCATCAGCAGATTCTGAGCAACAAGTTCCTTATTGTGCGAATGAGAGAACTTCTGTGGAGAAAGGAAGACTGCCAGAAATTTTACCGAGAGCATGAAGGTAGGAGCCAACAGTCCTCTGAGTGAGAGGCTTCTCTATCCTTAGAAGGATTTTACATGGACACCCAAGTCAGGTTCTCACTGACGTCAGTTCAGTCGCTCAGTGTGTCTGACTCTTTGTGACCCCGTGGACTGCAGCACGCCAGGCTTCCATGTCCATCACCAACTTCCGGAGCTTGCTCAAACTCATGTCCATCGAGTGGATGATGCCGTCCAACCATCTCATCCTCTGTCGTCCCCTTCTCCTCCTGCCTTCAGTCCTGGCATCAGGGTCTTTTCCAATGAGTCAGTTCTTCGCATCACGTGGCCGAAGTGTTGGAGTTTCAGCATCAGTCCTTCCAATGAATATTCAGGACTGATTTTCTTTAGGATGGACTAGTCTGATCTCCTTGCAGTCCAAGGGACTCTCAGGAGTCTTCTCCCAACACCACAGTTCAAAAGCATCCATTCTTCAGTGCTCAGCTTTCTTTATAGTCCAACTCTCATATCCATAGATGTTTACTGTACTTACCAACTGTAAAATTCAGCCAGTCTTCTAGAGAGTGGATTGATAACCAAACTTTTCATGATTATCAATGTTTTTAAAATATTTTCTAGGAGGGTCCTACCTCATGGTACCAACAAGAAATTTAGTTTTATATCCTGATAATATCACTAGTTAACAAAAAACTCTGTCAAGTACTGTCCAAAGGCTCATGATTTCATTTAATTTCCCAGCAACCCCATGAGGTAGGTATTATGTCCCCAGCACACAGATTAGGAAACTAAGTTAGGGAAGTTATTGATTTACCTGAAACTACACAGGTGGTAAGTTGGAGAGCCTGGGTTCAACCCAGGTAAGTCAGACTCCCTGTTCCTTTCTCTAAAACAGTGATTACTCCCTCCTCTAGGGAGGCAGGAGTATAAAAAGTTGACTTGGCACCCTGTCTTAATGGAGGTCTTCTCTCCTTGCAGGGCGTTTTTTCTATCAGCGGCTGGTGGAGTTCATGGCCAGGTATTTCTCATTTTGGTCCCAACATCTTCATCCACTGAGACTTATATCCCCTGCCCCCCTAAGTAGATTTGTTAATTTTATTTGCCACTCTTTAAAGTTGTAAGCAGCGTTGAGGGTCTGAAGAAACGTGGGCTCGGGCCGACACTGACCCTGTGGCCACCTGCTCTGAGGTGCTTAGTGATCCAGGGGCTGTAGAAGAGTGTTGTTGAACACTCTGCTGTCTCGGTGGCCTTTCTTCTTCATCAGCGGCCTCCTCTCACCTCTTTGAAGCAGTACTCAGCTGGAAAGGCAGGGAGACTCCCAGGATGTCCATGCACCTCTGGGCCCTGCTCACAGTGTGCCCTCCTGAGGCCAGAGCCAGATTCCTGACGCCTGCTCGCTTGGTTCACAGTGGGCCGATCCGAGCCTACATCCTCGCCCACAAGGATGCCATCCAGCTCTGGAGGACCGTGATGGGCCCCACCAGAGTGTTTCGAGCACGCCACGTGGCCCCAGATTCAATTCGTGGGAGTTTCGGCCTCACCGACACCCGTAACACAACCCACGGCTCAGGTGAGGCTGCCTCCTGTGTCCACAGTATTAATAAGGGAATTTGGTTCAAGGATGGTGGGCAGGCTGGATGCTGGGGTTGAAAGGCAGGTCCCCCAGTGAGCTTTCCTCCCAGTTGGCCCTTTGTGGTGATCTCGCCAGATGTGGCCCAGGACTTAGGGGCGGGAGAAGTACAGGCTCTGGTTTCTGAACCCGATTACTGTGTTCTTGCCTGGAGAATCCCAGGGACGGGGGAGCCTGGTGGGCTGCCATCTATGGGGTCACACAGAGTCGGACACGACTGAAGTGACTTAGCAGCAGCAGCAGCATACTGCTTCTTGCCTGTACCCTGCACTCCCTATGAGAATCCCTTCTGTTTTTTCCCTCCCCTTACAGACTCTGTGGTTTCAGCCAGTAGAGAGATTGCGGCCTTCTTCCCAGATTTCAGTGAACAGCGCTGGTACGAGGAGGAGGAGCCCCAGTTGCGCTGTGGCCCTGTGCATTACAGTCCCGAGGGTGGTATCCACTTCGCTGCTCCAGCAGGAGGCCTGGGACCAGCCTGACACAGGCCTGTCAGTTTGTGAAGACTGGTGGCATTGCCCAACCTTCTCTCACAGACCTCTGGTCCCAGAGCATTCTTCTAGGACCAGGGAGGCCTGGAGCTCCTTGTGCCATCTCTGCTGGGCACCACCGCCTGCGAGAGGGCCTAAGCTCCTCACTGCCACCTCTTCTAGAATCTCACTACCTACCTCTTCTCTGGAATACTCATGGGTGGTTCAGAGGAATGATGGCTCCTCTTTTTTCTGAGACCTGTTTATCATTTTCAAGGAGAAGCTTGCCCAGCTCACTTGCTTGAAAAATGCAGTGACTCTGTATTAGCCACGTTTAGTCTGTTTTCCTTAATAAAAGTCAGTATGCTACTGAATAAAGGCTAGGAGCACTACTCAAGGTGCTCTCTCTCTCTCCTTAACTGGAGGAATTAAACCTGTCCTAAGTCAAGTTTCTGGTCTATGCTAACTGAAGAGAGAATTGTGTCAAAATCTCCCAGGAGGTTCACGCAGCATGCAGCTTATGTAGAGCACAAAGGCCCCTGGCATAGGCCTGCATCCTGGAAGAAGGGGCACCTTTGGTTTGAGCAAAAGTATGTCTGCCCAGTAATGGCATATTGTTATTTTTTTTTTTTTTTCTGATTTGCCCAGAGCCACTAAAGGTAGCCATGTCTCTGCTGTAGCGGAGGATGACAGTTACCTACTACTATGACAAACCACCTCAAGATTTCATGGCTTAAAACAATGACTGAACTTGTTTATATGTCTGTGGATTGGCTGGGTGATTCTGCTGCGCTCACCTGGCGCACATGACTGCGTTCAGCAGTTGAGTCCAGCGTGGTGGTTTCTCCTGAGCTGCTTCTTTGCATGGTTATTTCAGGGTTCCAAGAAAGCAGGCCTCCATTCATGAGCTTATCAAGCTTCCACTTGAGTCGTGTTTGCTGATACCCCACTGACAAAGGCAAGTCACATGGCCAAGCCCAGAGTCCATGTGGGAAGCAACCGCACAAGGCACAGACGCAGGGAGGTGTGACTCACGCGGGGGCATTACCATGACAGTCTACAAACTGAAAGTGAGATGGCTTGAACTCATATAGAGAACTTAAGAAAGCCAGTATTTGCGCAAGCCAAGAAAAGAGAAATAGCCAGAGAAGGAAGGCTGAAGCCTTGCCCACATACTTGCCCTCCTCAGGCTCCTCTCCTGAGTGTGTCCTCTGGTGTGTGTTGAGGATTGTCTTCTCACTAGGACCCCACCCACACTCCCTGTGAGCAAAATGCTTCTCACCTGAATGTGTCCTGAGGTGTGATTTCACCCTACAGTCTTGGCCACAGTTCCTGCACACGTAAGGTTTATGCCCTCTGTGAATCCTCTGGTGCTTAATGAGGTCTGGCTTTTCACTAATACCTCACCCACACAAAGGGCTACTCCCTTGTGTGTGTCCTCTGCTGCAGTGTGACTTGAGGCTGAAAGCACACATAAACCTTATCCCCTGAGTGTGTACTCTGGTGGTTTTAAGGGGTGACATCTAAAAAGCCTGGCCTACTCTCTCTATATATTTAAGGCTTTTCCCTGTGTGTCGTCTGATGTCTGATGAATGTGACTTTGGACTAAAACTTCACCCACACTCTGCACACAGAAGATGTTCCCTCCCCATGACTGCCTGCATCTGAAGAGTTTTGACTTCTGGCTAAAACCAGTAGAGTGTGGACTCTACAAACCAGATTGCTCCAGATCCTGAGATTTCTACCCTCTCGGGAATGTTGTCTGTTTCCCCAGAGCTTACCCTCTGGGTTAGACTGAGCTACACATTCAACACTTAGTTGCCCCCTGAGAGTTTACTGGTGGTCCCTGGGGTGGACTAGAGAAAACCACTGAAGTCTTGCTGTCATTGGAACTTTAAAACGAAGGGGTAGAGACCCTCACTCTTTGATGTCTGCTTTGCCCACCACCACCCCTCCCCACGTTGGTTTTTATCAGAATGTTGTTGCTGCTACTGCTGCTGCTCAACTGGGCAAGGATCTCTGATTGGTGTTGATTTCCTGCACGTGAATCTGGAAATAGGATGACTGCAGACATCACGCTGGCTGAGAATCTGCTGACTGCCAGAGGATAGAGAGGCCAGGGATAGATCTGTGGCTTTGAATCTGAAAAAAGAGTTTTCAGTCAAAATAGTCACAGGAAGGGTTAGCTAGGCTTTTCCTCCTTGTCATAATGTCTTATAGTCCATTCATCATTCACAACCATTAATGTCTGTCTCTCCAAGGCAAGTTTTACCAGACCTATATTTCCTTCAACCCCTTTTGACTTTTTATTTGGAAATAATTTCAAACATACAGAAAAGTTGCAAGAATAAGAACAGTACACAGAACAGCTCTGTACCCTTTTCCCAAACTACTTATTGCTAAAATTTGTGTTATATGTGTGTGTGTGTACACGTATATATACATACATTTTTTCTTTGAATCAATGCATACAATCATGCTCTTTACCTATAAATACTTCATTGTGTGTCTGACAAAAGTAGGGATATTCTTTTTCATAACCACAATACAGTTATCAACTCTGGTAAATTTAACATTTATATAATACTTTAACAACTATCAGATTCTCCTGCAATGCAGGAGACCCTGGTTCAATTCCTGGGTCAGGAAGATCCCCTGGAGAAGGGGTAGGCTAACCACTCCAGTATTCCCTTGTGGTTCAGCTGGTAAAGAATCTACCTGCTATGTGGGAGACCTGGGTTCGATCCCTGGGTTGGGAAGATCTCCTGGAGAAGGGAAAGGCTACCCACTCCAGGCCACCCATTCTGGCCTAGAGAATTCCATGGACTATATGGGGTTGCAGAGTGGACACGACTGAGCAACTTTCACTTTAATTTAATGACTATCGTATGTATTCCAGTTGTCAGCTGATCCAATAATATCCTTTATAGCATTTTCCCTACAGTACAGGATTGTCTAACAATCATAATTAGTTATGTTTCCTTAGTTTCTGTTAGTGTCTCCTTCATGAGATTGGCGTTTCTGAAGAACAGAGTTCTTTGTTAGAGAATCTTTCTCATGTTTAGAGTATGTATAGAACGTTCCTGACATTTTCTTATGATTAGGTTCAGATTATGTACCACAGTCAATTTGTTTTTTTTTTTTTTTTAAGATTTATTTATTTTAGTTTTAGGCTGTGGTGGGTCTTTGTTGCCTCTTTTGTTGTTGCACGCAGGCTTTCTCTAGTGGTCGCAAGCAGGGGCTACTCTTCATTGCAGCGTGGCGGGCTTCTCATTGTGGCGGCTTCTCTTGTTGCAGAGCATGGCCTCTAGGCATGCAGGCTTCAGTAGTTGCAGTGCATGGGCTCAGCAGTTGCATCATGCGGGCTCTAGAACACGAGCTCAGTAGTTGTGACCCACAGGCTTAGCTGCTCTGCGACATGTGGGATCTTCCTGGACCTGGGATTGAACCAGTGTCCCTTGCATCACAGGGTGGATTCTTAATCACTGGACCACCCTTTAGTCAATTTTTACTTATTACATCTTTTATTTGAATCAAGCAAAAAAAAAAAACCCAAAACCCACGGTAGAACCTATTATTCTATATATTATCCCAATAAGGAATCTTCCAAGTAAACATCAGAGGCATCGTCAGCTTTGTAAGAATTATTATTATTTTGTACCAAAATTATCTTCTAGGCCATAACCAGTTACACTGACACATAAGCTACAACGATTTTTTTCCAACAAGAGAACAATCTTCATGACAAATATGGGAATGTTCTTTCTGACTTTTTCTATGAAAAGAAAGAGTAGATTAACAGAGGAGTCACTCAGTCTGGATGTCCCTAATACAGAAGACAGTGGAGAATGATGGTTAACCAGAGCAATGTGAAACCCATTTGAATTTCCCCATTCATTATCTGTCCAACTTCACTGACTCTCTCAGGACGGAATGAAGGATGCTAAGACATGTTGCTCTAGAGGGTCTACTGAGCCCAATCAAGTCAGGACCTGCACTGATCCGAAGGAAGTACTCTCTGGAGCCATGAGAGTTCTGTCTGGGATCACGAATAGAGGAATAGGTTGGGAACAGGTGACGAAAGGTAATTCCAATCTCTTCTTTATTGCACATTTCTAAGAAATAGAACTGTTCACTTTATTAAAGCCTGTATATGCATCCAGGACTTCCTGGTGGTCCAGTGGTAAAGAATCCACTTGAAAATGCAGGAGGCACAGGTCTGATCCTTGGTGGGAAGATTCCACGTGCTGTGAGGCAACTAAGCCCATGTGCCACAACCCCTGAGCCCGTGCTCTAGAGCCTGAGAGCTACAGCTGCTGAAGCCCTAACCCTAACCCGTGTGCCTGTGCTCCACAATAAGAGAAACCACCTCAATGAGAAGTCCGTGCACCGCAACTAGAGAGTAGCCCCCGCTCACTGCAACTAGAGAAAGCCCATGCAGCAGTGAAGACCTAGTGCAACCAAAACTAAATGAATATATATATATCCATAATGTTCAGAGTAAAAGCCAAGCCCTGAGAGGGGCCCACTGGGTTCTACATTCTTTCATAAGCTATCGGCTTTCTGACTCCATCTGTCCTCTACCCTTCGTTCACTCCAGTCTGAGCTGCACTGACCTCTGTCCTGCTGCTTGCACTGACTGGTTCCTATGTCTGGAACACCCTTCTCCCAGATATACTATTGGTACATCCCAAGAACACAGAACCGGACTTAACGTTGAATAGTGAATGAATACTTTTGAGTGAAAGGGTGATAGGAGCAGAGTTAATTAAGAAAGAACTTGAAAGGTTAGACAAGACGGACACATGTTCTGTTCTCAACACTTAGAATCAAAGGCTCCTTCTCAGAGTCTATGCTTTGTAACATCTCATTTACTGTCTTGAAATGAGGTCATATTGAATAAAATGTCCCCATACACAGAATTTTTAAAAAAATAGTGCCCTAACCCAAAACATAAAAGAGAAATAAAGGAAAGTAATTCACAATAAAAATACTATGCTTTTCAATATGAATTTATTGGAAGGACTACATTAGGGGACACAGTGAAATAATCAGATGCTTAGATATAGGCACATCACAGTTACAAATGGAGACAGACATGGATGTGTCTTATTGATGATGCGTACATTCTACTGATGACAGACACAGGTGTGCTGTATAGGTGGTAACTAAATACTACAGCCAGCAATGCCATTGATGATGTAATGTTTTCGGTTTTTTTTTCCAGCTATGCCAAGCAGTGTGCGAGATCTTAGTTCCCAACCAGGGACTGAGTAAAGGCCACGGCAGTAAAAGCGCCAAGCCCTAAGCGCTGGACCACCATGGAATTGCCATGCCTTTCATATTGATGAATACTTCGTGATAAAGTTCAGAACTATTTTCCCCTTGATTTACAATCTACTATGTGAAACCTACTTTACAATATGATCTAAAGTAGATTTATATTCTAGATTCAGAACATTATAAACAGATCCATGGCCTCGAGAGAAAAAAACAGAAGAGGGATGAAGAATTGATACAGGCTTAAGAAACATTTTTTAAAAAAGAAATGTGTGGATCTTGTTGAGATCCTGATTCAAATTCACAAAAGACTTTGAGATGATCAGGTAAATTTGAACACAGACCAAGTATTAGAAAATACTAAGACACTACTGATAATGTGGTTATATATTTTTTTAAAAAATCCTTATTTGTTACAGCTACATTGTGATATATTTAGGAGTGATATGTCACATTACTTGGGATTTGTTTTAAATAATTCATCAATAAAAGAAAAAAATACAGAGAAAGGAAGGATAAATCAAGTGTAGCAAAACAGTATAAAGCCTGAAATGGATCCAATATAATCCAAAGTTTCCCTGTAAAAGACTAAGTTATTAATAACTTGAGATAATATACTTCTCAGAATCAAGAAATGCATGAGCGTAGCAACAGAGAAGAAGACCACCAGGTGAAACAAGATAAAAACAAGACCAAAGTACACTGGCTAGCTGAATGCTAATTTAAATGGGTGAGTCTCCACTGAGACAGATGGAGAAACTACGTGAGAAGCTAAATGGAGTGAAGTGGAGCCAATTTAAACTGATGAAAGCAGTTCAAAACAGATACAAGCAGAAAAGAATAGAACAAATCAGAACTATTTAATTCCTAGCTATGCCAAATAGAGAAAAACCTTTAAAAAGCTTCTGACAGAAACTGATGTTCAACTCCGAAAACAGCAATCTTAAGAGCTCAGGAATATCCAGAATAATTTTGTATCTACCAATAGAGGCAGTTTCAAGTTTTCAATAAATGAACAAAAGTATGATTTATGATATCAAATAACTTTGCTGTTGTTTAGTCGCTAAGTCCAACTCTTTTGTGACCCTGTAAGACCATAGAACTTATAAACCACAAAACTTGTGACTTCCCTGGTGGTCCAGTGGTTAAGAATCTGCCTTGCAAGGCAGGTTCAATCCCTGGTCAGGGAACTAAGATCTCACCTGCCGTGGAGCAACTAAGCGTGCGTGCTGCAACAAAACCCAGTGCAGCTAAAGTAAAATAATAATAGCAAAAAGAATCAGTTAAAAACTACACAGAACTGATCGATTTAATTACACTTTAAGATTTTTTAACTTGTAGGACTCAGAGGGGCCTCTTTTAATATTTTCTTCTCCTCATTGCTCTCTGTACTCCGATCAGGCCGGCCTCCTTACTTTCCTAGTTGTTTCCCTGCCCGGAAGAGTCTCCCACCACACCCACACATATACCTTCCTTACCTCTTTCAAGCTTCTGCTCACACATAGTTCCTCACAGAAGCCAACCCTGATCGCCCAGCTCTGCCTCTACACCCTGGCACTCTGGATCCCCCTTACTCTCCTCTACTTATATATTTGTACATATTATACTTGGTATAATGTCCCCCCTCCCTCATGATCCAGGTCAATCATAGGTGGTCATATCTACACTTTTTATTGCAGAGGAAGAAGGATGAATGGCTAGCTGGATGGGTGGGTGGAATGAAGGACAACCTAATCGTAGTATGTGGCATATATTGCATTTCAAGTCAATGAGAAAACAATGCCTCTTTAATAACTGGTGGGCACAAACTACAAACTACATGGCAGTTGAGCATATATTAAAATTGCAAACGTGGCTTCTAAAACCATTAGAATCGTCTTTACTTGGGTACCAGCAGGCACTTGGTTGTGACAGATGGATCCTTCTACCATCTCACATTCTCAGGTCACCATCGGGTCCTTTGTTTTCTCTCTACAGCACAACCCAACCCAGGAAGGTGCCTGGTGGCTAAGGAAGAGGGGCTGGAAAAGCCATTCTGCAGGAACCTCCAACAGAAACACTAAATGTGGTAGACCAGACCCCCTCAGACAAGACAGGGTAAGAATGCCCTCCAGACACATCAGCTCCTCTAGGAAGCATCCCCAAGAGCCCAGGAAGGCTCTGTCAGATGCAGAAATATCCCTTCTCCCAGGGCAGCGCTATCCAAGAGCGATATAGGAACTACGGTGCCAACCACATACATAATTTTAAATTTCCTGGACTTCCCTGGCGGTCCCAGAGGTAAGACTCTGTGCTTCCACTGCAGGGGACACAGGTTCCATCCCTGCTCTGGGAACTAAGATTCCCAATTCCCGCATGCCACACAGCACCACTGGGGGGAAAAAATTCCATAGCAGCCATCTCAAATAGTTTTTTTAAAGGTGAAATTAATTTTATGGGCTTCCCTGGTAGCTCAGAGGGTGAAGAATCTGGCTGCAATGCGGGAGACCTGGGTTCTATCCTTGGGTTGGGAAGATCCCATGAAGAATGTAATGGCAACCCACTCCAGTATTCTTGCCTGGAGAAATTGCATGGACAGAGAAGCCTGGAGGACTAGAGTCCATGGGGTCCCAAAGAGTCGGACAACACTGAGTGACTAACTTCACTTCTTCAACCCAACATATCTAAGATATTATATTTCAACACATATGCAATGTTAAATAAATATCAGTAGTTTAGATTCCCCTCCCCCGTTATCTCTTTGATATTAGATGTGTTTTGCACACCTACAGCACATTTCAAAAGATGTTAAAAAGATGGTTAAAGTGAAATGTAGTCTCAGCAAAATAATAACTTTGTGTTGGGAGCTTTCCCGGTGGCTCAGCTGTAAAGAACCTGCCTCCAATGCAAGAGTCACAGGTTTGACCCCTGAGTAGGGAAGATTCCCTGGAGAAGGAAATGGTAACCCACTCCAGTACTCTTGCTGGGAGATCTCATGGAGAGAGGAGCCTGATGGGATGTAGTCCATGGGGTCGCAAGAGTTGGACGCAACTTAGCAGCTGAACAACAACCTGTGTCTGATGAAGAACAAGTTCTAGATTTCTTCATTATTCAATTAGATATTAATTAATAGGATGTAAGAAAAACATCTGTTTCTGCTTTATTGACTATGCCAAAGCCTTTGACTGTGTGGATCACAATAAACTGTGGAAAATTCTGAAAAAGATGGGAATACCAGACCACCTGACCTGCCTCTTGAGAAATCTGTATGCAGGTCGGGAAGCAACAGTTAGAGCTGGACATGGAATAACAGACTGGTTCCAAATAGGAAAAGGAGTATGTCAAGGCTGTATATTGTCACCCTGCTTATGTAACTTCTATGCAGAGTACATCATGAGAAACGCTGGGCTGGAAGAAACACAAGCTGGAATCAAGATTGCCAGGAGAAATATCCATAACCTGAGATATGCAGATGACACCACCCTTATGGCAGAAAAGTGAAGAGGAACTAAAAAGCCTCTTGATGAAAGTGAAAGAGGAGAGTGAAAAAGTTGGCTTAAAGCTCAACATTCAGAAAACAAAAATCATGGCATCTGGTCCCATCACTTCATGGGAAATGGATGGGGAAACAGTGGAAACAGTGTCAGACTTTATTTTGGGGGGCTCCAAAATCACTGCAGATGGTGACTGCAGCCATGAAATTAAAAGATGCTTACTCCTTGGAAGGAAAGTTATGGCCAACTTAGATAGCATATTGAAAAGCAGAGACATTACTTTGCCAGCAAAGTTCTGTCTAGTCAAGGCTATGGTTTTTCCTGTGGTCATGTATGGATGTGAGAGTTGGACTGTGAAGAAAGCTGAGCGCCGAAGAATTGATGCTTTTGAACTGTGGTGTTGAAGACTCTTGAGAGTCCCTTGGACTGCAAGGAGATCCAACCAGTCCATTCTGAAGGAGATCAGCCCTGGGATTTCTTTGGAAGGACTTCTGAAGGAGATCAGTCCTGGGATTTCTTTGGAAGGACTGATGCTAAAGCTGAAACTCCAGTACTTTGGCCACCTCATGTGAAGAGTTGACTCATTGGAAAAGACCCTGATGCTGGGAGGGATTGGGGGCAGGAGAAAGGGACGACAGAGGATGGGATGGCTGGATGGCATCGCTGACTCGATGGACGTTGAGTCTGGGTGAACTCCAGGAGTTGGTGATGGACAGGGAGGCCTGGCGTGCTGCAATTCATGGGGTTGCAAAGAGTCGGACACGACTGAGCGACTGAGCTGAACTGAACTGAAGAATGTAGTTCTTCAGTAGCATTTGCCACAATTCAAGCCTCAATTTTCGCCGCCAGCGGATTTGGCGCCGGAGTGGACGGCGCAGACAGGACCCCGCGGCGGAAGGCGAGGTAGCAATAAACCACAAGAACAGGGTACTGGACAACGAGGGAGGGAACGCCGCCCCACCGAAAAGGAAGGCAAGCAGTTGGGAGGGGTGGTCGCATCCTCAGCGCGCCTCTCCACAACTCCTTAGGGAATCAGCCCCGCGACACCCAGGGCCACGCCAGGCCTGCGCCTGAGGTCCGAACACCCGGGGAGGGGGTGCGGGGGGGCGGTCGCTCTCTTCCTGCCCTAGCCCTTGGCCAGCTGGTCCACCTCACAGTTCACGGCCAAGCCCAGGAACTGCTCCCGCGAGGTCCGCATCTGCTACCGGCCGGGCTACGCGGCAGCATCAAAGTTACCAGCAGTTGCATCCAGCTGCTAAAAGATAGCGCTGCCCCGCCCTAGCAAGGAACAAAGCAAAGGCAAGGAAGTGCGTCTGCAGGAAGTGCGTCACGGCGCGGCGCGCAGCCTCCGGGAAGCGTAGTTTGGGGCCAGAATGCGACTCTAGTGAAACGGATGAGGACTGTTCTAGCGCGTTGACCTGCTCAGTTCTCTTCTAGCCCGTTTTTTTTGTTTTTACCACCAGTAGTAAAGTCACTCAGTCGTATCCGACTCTTTGTGACCCCATGGACTGCAGCCCAGCAGGCTCCTCAGTCCATGAGATTCTCCAAGCAAGAATACTGGAGTGGGTTGCCATTTCCTTCTCCAGGGGATCTTCCAACCCGGGTATCGAACCCGGGTCTCCTGCATTGGAGGCAGACGCTTTAACCTCTGAGCAAAACATAGTGTTGTTTCCACGCTTTTAGACATTATATAAGTAGCCTTATAACATATTTACTAGCTCATTTTGCACAGTTTTTGGTTTTTTTGTTTTGTTTTGTTTTGAATGATACACGGGGTAATCCATTTATTTGTGTTCACTGATGTTTGGTATCTATTGAAGAAACAGACCAATACTCCAATTGGATATTATCATATATGTCTCCCTGCACACCCATGGAGAGTTTCTCTAAGCAGCGGTTCACAAACTTTTTGCTGTAATAATCCTTTCACATTCTTTAAATATTTTTTCCAGTTTCATTTGAGATATAATCGACATACAGCATTACAAATTTCAAGTGTACAGCATAACGAATTGAATTACCTATATTGTGAAATGAGTACCACAATAAGTTTCCTTAACATCCATCATCTCATAGAGATACAAAAAACAAATTAGGTCTTCTCCTTGTGATGAGAACACTTAGGCTCTACTCTCTTAACAACTTTCAAATATACCATACATCCGTGTTAGCTATGGTCGTCATTACATCCCTGTACCCTCATACCCTCCTGAAAGGAGGACTGCCTCACCCATCCGGGAGTTAATAGAAGTGATCTCTCTCTGTCCGTCTCTCTCTCAACACACACACATACATTCAAGAGGACTCTCAGAATTAAGGACCTGGTCCTGGTAAGACTGAGAGGGAAGAGAAGTGAATTAGAATGTTAGAGAAGTTGTTATTAGAAGAATTTATTTTTCAGAGTCCAAAAGTCTGAGCCAGGATAACCTGATCCTTAGGACTTCATCCCCTGAGGATATCTTTGATTCTATCACCAATTCTCTCTACTTTTTCGAGGATTTTCTGTCCACCTCTCCGGAGTGAGTCCCGCAGCCGGCGGAATAGCCCTGTACGCTGAATCTGTGAACCAGGAGGAAATAGTTGCTTTGGCAGATTGGCTCAGCATTAAAACCAGACCTCTTGTCACTTGAACACTCCAATTCCTGGGCCACGTCAGGAAACTTGGAGCCCCAGTTTACCTCCCATATGATGTTTGGAGCCTATGGTTAAATCGCCACACCACAGATAGATAAGCAAACCAAGGTCCCTTAGGTGACAGGGGGCTTCCTGGGGTCACAAGCCCATCCCAACAAAGCTGGAAGGAAACCAGGAGTTGAGAGCTCATGACTCAAGTCAATGCGTCTCAAACTTCAGCATCGACAGAAGCCCCTGGAGGCTTTGTGAAAATACAAAAGGCTGCCCCCCATCCAGGAGTCTGATTCAGGGGATCTGAGTGGGGCTGAGAATCTGCCTCTATGTCAGTTCCCAGTTGGGGACCCCAGTAGGGAACCACTGCTCTAAGGGACGCAGAGCCAGGACTGGAGACCTGGGGCTCTGGGGAGGGAGGGGCCAGGGTAGGAGAACCTTTCTCTGCCCTGGATGGGGCAGCGAGTCATTGAGCCAAAGGAAGTTCCACAACCCACCCCTCTAGCAGTCCTCGCAGTACAAAAGGGGCCACTTACGTCATTACAGGTGATGTCGAAGTCACCCCTGATCCAGTACCGGGTGACTGTCCCCACACACTGTTTCACCAGCTGGAAAAGGCTTGAAGTCAAACTAGAAACCCCAGACAGTATCTCCCAGCCACACCTCACCTCACCCCAGGGTCTGCAATTCTTTCCCAGAAGCCCCCTGTTCAGCTCCCTGAGAAGCATTGACCCCAGCCCTCACTCCTTGCCCCCAGGCTCACCCCATCTCCCTGAAGTCACACTGCTCCGCGGGCTGCTGGCTCGTCCTGGGGCACACGGTCTCCTTCACCCTGAAGCTCACAGGCTTTCGAGCTCCCCGGTCCTCCACCTGGTCAACAATCAAAGTGGGGAGACTGGGCTCGGCTCATGTTTCCTTCTCTGACCTGTCTCCCTGCCCCCCACCCGGATGGCAGCCTCTCCAGTCCCCTGTGTGTCCGGCCCTGGGCTTGGTGCTGGAAGCACAGGGAGGGCACAGAGCCCGTGCCCGGCCTCACAGGCACACAGAGAGCGGGAGCGGCCCTCACAGCAGCGCTCCTGGCAGAGCCTCCCCTCACAGGGGCTGAGGGAGGTCAGGGCTGCCTGCAGGGAGAGCCCTTGTCACTGGAGCCTCCAGGCTGACAGAGGCCCTCCTGGCAGGGAGACACCGAGGTTCAAGGGGACATTAGCAGGGAAGTCACCTCACAGAGCCTGTGCCCCCTCCATCCCTGGAGCTCCCAGAAGTCCAGGGAGCCTGAGCCAGGTGTGCAGGGCGCCTGTTCCCAGAGCAGAGATGCTAAGGCAGGAAGCCTGGTGCTGGGAGATGACCCAGATCTGGGAAGATTTCCTAGAAGTGGGAGCCCACCTAGAGGGAAAAGTGCCTTCCTGACAAGAGAACCAGCCTGAGCGAAGGGGGCGACAGTGTGGCCGAGGATGTCAGGAGACAGATCCCCTTCCCAGCCCTCTCCCCAACTCACATCCTGCTCGGGAGGCGGGTCTAGCTCCAGGAGGCGGTAGAGATTAGCTTCTGAGGACTTCTCATTGAACTGATCCACAGCACGAAGCACGGCCTCCCTGTAGCTGAGGCCCTGGGCGCTGGCCGAGGGCAGCATTAGTCCCAGCACCAGGAGCCACAGTGACCACCATCCCAGGGAGAGGCTGGCCCTCTGGGGCTCCATGGTCCCTAAACTGCCTCCTCCCAGCCCGAGGGACCCTCCTTTTATGCTCAGCTTGAGCCCTGATGCAAAGGCCAACCAGGAGTCTTCTTGAGCACCCCATCCCTGCCCTCCTCCCAGCCTGTGAGGTGGACTTGCCTAACCCCTGCTGTTGCTTCATGGGATTGCTGGGCAGTGGGCAGGGAGGCCCCTGTGCAAGGTGAAGAAAGGGTTTCTCCATCTCCCTGACAATATCTCGGCCTCTCCTGGGGTCCATGGGAAGTGTCACAGGCAGGCTTGCCCAAGAAGATTGAGTACTCCAGGGGACGGAAGGGCCAGGCACTGTCTACGTATCCTCGGCTTCCCCTCTATGGTCTCTCAGGATTCAGGATAAAAAAGGGTATTGCGCACTCAACCTTCAGCTCTCAGTACTGCCTAGAACCCAATAGGGAGTAATTTAATGATGTTTCACAGTACTACTCACAACTTAAGACTTACACACACAGCAGATCCCTAGGCAGACACAAAACCCACACCACCTATTTGTCTGTGCCCAGGCCTCAGAGAGTGAGTCCCATTTCTCCCCTCTCCTGGATTCCTCTTCATTACTTTTATCTAATAATGTCTTGTCCACAGATCCCACAAAACATGGCCTATTGTCCTGCCCCTCCCCAACAGAGCCTGAGGAAGTGTTACCTACACCACCTCCAACAATTCTTTGCTGGCTTATATTCAAGCCCATCACAGGCTGAGCAGCCCTCCCTAGATCCAGAGGCCACACTCAAGACTTGTCTTATCGCCACAGGTTCTGGGGACCCCCTGTTCTGAACTTGCCCCTGACCAATTCTCCCTTGCTGTGCCCTCCTGCGTCCTCTCCTTCCTGGGGGCTCCTGCTGACTCTCCTCCAAGGACTCTCCTCCTAGGAGGCAGCGCTGGCTCAGGATCATCCAGGCTGCTTCTCCTCCCAGTCCTCACACTTTCCTGAAAACGGCCCTTCTCAAGACACCAGTGTCTATCACACACACACTGGACTGTGCCTCTGGTCTCAAGACTCCCATGAACACCCTGCTTGTCCGCATGGGCTGGTGGCTGGGAGCTGACGCAGGAGCCCTGAGCTGGAAGCCTGGGAGCCCCACCTGCTGCTGCTTCTTCCTGGGGACACTGCCCTGACCTCCCAACACCCATGCCCTGGGCCTACCCTGTCCTCTCTCCTCTCAGTGAAGCCACAACCTGTACACTCCACCTTCCCAAAAGGTAGGTTCTACCTGACCACTGTCCACCCTCCACGCTATTTTCTAGGACTCCAACACACTGCCCATTTGACCATTTTACCCCCTGATTCCGGAGCCCACATTCCGTCCTACCTGGCATTAGGGCACAGACATTTGCTGCCCTTGGCTTTCGTCACCCCAGACTTCTGCGCCTCGGGTGTCAGGCTGCCCCGGCCACCCATCCCCTCAGGCCCCTTGGAGCCTCCTGCTCCTTCTTTGTCCTGAGGGCACTCTCCTGACCTTCCAGCACCCCTGCCCTGGGCCTACCCCATCTTCTCTCCTCTCAGTGAACCACAGCCTCCGGACTCCACCTTCCTCGAATACAAGTGTAAGACCTAACGGCCTTTTCTCAGGATCTGTTGCTCTAAAGACCACAGTGACTCGGATTCGATGCAACAGGCAAGAGGATTTATTAGGCCGGCGCGCCGGGGTTCAATCTCCACCCGAGGAGATGAACCTCGAACACTAATCGCGAGGAACTTTTATACCGAAAAATCACAGGCAGGTGTGGGTGGGGTCAGGATATTGGGAACAATGTGGTAGGGAGCCATAGGCAGGTGTAGGTGGGGTGAGGACGCTTGATTGGTGGGATAGGTCTGCAGGTAATTAAGTCGAAACAGTTGACTGACCACCCTGCGGCGCTTGGCCAGTTCTTAGAAGAACAATTACCCGGAAAAGTCCGACAGAAAATACATCTTTTTGAGAGGGGGTCTCCTTGCAAGGTCAGGAAACTAGGTTGTAAGTCATCAGTTAAGAATTAATAGAATGGGGCTTTGTTAGGGACCAGGAGACTCTGAGTCACCAGATAAGGGGAAAGTTATCTTCCGTGAGGCATGGCCTGCCTCCGGGGTTTTAACATAAAGGGGACTTAAAATTTTAACCTAGGTTCTTCACCAGCTTCTCCCTGACCACTGTCCACCCTCCATGCTATTTTCTAGGGCTCCAACACACTGCCCATTTGACTGTTTCACCCCCTGCCTCCCAAGGCTACAACCCCCCACCCTGGCATCAGGACCTACACCGTTGATATGCTCAGCTTTCCTCACCCCAGACTTGCGGGCTCTCGGGTGTCAGGCTGCCCCGTCCACCCAAATCCCTCAGGCCACACAGAGTCTCCTGCTCCCCCCCACATCTCCTCCCCTGATATCTCTCTGCTTGCCCTGCTTTACCTCCTTGGGAGGCCTTCAGGCATCTGCAGGCACAGAAGGTACCTCCTCCTCTTTTCTGACATAGGACATCAGTCTATAGGACATCTCTTCTAATTTGACCCCCAAGTGACTCCATGTCCAGTCATCTGGACAAGTCACCAAGTAGAGTGGCCAGAGCTGGGGTGTGGAGGGAGTGCAACCGGGAGAGATAATAAGCCAAAATATTAAAGGGACCCAGAGGCCATGAAGCAAATTCTAATCCAGTTTCCCTTGGGATGGCCACGTGACTGCAGTCCAGGGGTAGCTCATGGCCTCTGTGGGCCTCTGGGACTGGGGACAATTGTCTGGGACACCACGGAAGATGGCAGCTTGGATGGATGGTGGTGGTTACACACTCAGCCTTGGAGAGGAACGAGAGGTGGGCTTCTGTGCACCCTGGTTTCCTCGTCCAGGTTTGACTCTGGAGTGTGGTCAGGTTGTATCCTTTTCCCAGATCAAAGGCTGAAAGCGACTTGATTACAATAGAGCATAATCAGCAATACACGTAGTGACTGGTTCTGGGAACCCTGAAATCCTCTCTGTGCTTTCCTGCCTCTGGGCCCTTCACTCTTACACTCTTCAGACTGAAGCCCTCTTTCCCCGTCCTCCCCTGATCCTTAGGAGGGCCCACTTCCGGGTGCTCAGGCTGCACTTCCAGTGATACAAAAGGTGAAAGCACCGGCTTTCCTGGTTTAGTCCTCACTGCCTGTCGGAACTGAGGCCTGCTCAGGAAAGCCATCACCGTCCTCATCTTAGAGCGGTTGCCCCCGCCTCCACACCGGGTCCTTCCGAAATCCACATGCACCTTTTCCCCAGCAACTCAGGGATGAGCCCTCATGCTGCATCGCCCCCTCCTCTGCTCCTCCCAGCCAGCGTCATGTCCATGAGACTCTTGGGCGTTGCACCTGCAGGCTGAGCCCTGAGACTCAACCGAGTCTCTCTCAGTGCTTCACAAGGTGAGAAGCATGGCCCCTCGAGGACTGTCAGCTCCGTGAGAGCAGGAGCAGCATTCCCACCAGCACTGCACACACAGCTGGTCTCCTTAGTCCTACTGGGTGTTGAACAAGGAGGGCAGAGGTGGGTGAAGGGCTTGGGAGGCGCACACTGATGGAGCTCCTGGGGCTGCTGCCTCCCACATGCCCTCCTGAAGGAACAGGGGCCTCACCCTTCTCTGTGTTCACAGGAGTGATCACACACACATACACTCATGGACACACACATAGACACATACACACACACATACACACGTGGATGCACACACACGAGACATGGAATCGGTCAAGATTCTTTCTTGGTAACTGTGAGGAGGGGAGACAGTGAAATTGAGACCTGGAGGATATCATGTCACAAGAGTTTATTTTTCAGATCCAGTAGCTTGAGGCAGAGTAAGAAACCCTTAGGACTCTTTGCTGGCATATGACAGAAATCGACAAGAGCTGATTATCTGCACATCCTTATCACTACGATGCGACATATCCGGGCTGCCTGCGGTGGTGCCCACGGTTGCTTTGTAATCCTGATGCTCTGGTGCTGGGAAACAAGGAAACACAGGCTGCTTGCTGAAACTGCATCTCAACCCAAGATCCCTCCCCACCTGGCCCTGCCTTTTCCAGGGTCACACCAGGATCCTCGGGGCACAAGTTCCCCTCTGGCTGTGATATTTGGAGCATGAGGTGGAATCCCCACACTCACAAAGAGATGAAGAGCATGAGGGAAGACAAGGGCTTCCCAGAGTCACAAGCCCATCCCAGCAAAGCTGGAAGGGAGCAGAGGCTGAGGGCTCATGACTCTCAAAACGTTAGCACGCTCAGAATCCCTGGAAGTCCTGGGAAAAGACAAATGGTCAGACCCCAGTCCAGAGTCCAACTTAGGTGGTCTGAGTAGGGCTGAGAATCTGCCTTTCTGACAAGTTCTCTGGGTTGGGACCCCAGGAGAACCACTGCTCCAGGGACACCCAGCCAGGACTGGAGACCTGGGGCTCGGGGAGGGAGGGGGCAGGATAGGAGGGCCTTTCTCTGCCCTGGATGGCGCAGTGGGTCGTTGGTTGAAAGGAAGTTCCACAACCCACCGCCACAGCAGTTCCCACAGTACAGAAGGGGCCACTTACATTATTACAGGTGATGTCGAAGCTCCCCCTGACCTGGTCCAGGGTGACTGTCCCCTCACACCGTTTCAGCAGCTGGAAGGGCAGGCTCAAGGTCAAATGGAAGCACCCACCCCCAGGCCAGAAGCTCCCAGGCTCACACCAGGGGCTGGAAACCTTGCTCGAAGCCCCCTGTCCAGCAGTCTGGGAAGCAGCCTCCCGCGCCCCCAGCCCCAGGCTCACCCCATTCTCCTTGAAGTCACACTGCTCCGGGGGCTGCTGGGTGGTCCTGGGACACACGGTCTCCTTCACCCTGAAGCTCACCCGCTTCGGGCTGTCCGGGTCTTCATCCTGCTCGAGGATCAGAGTGCGGAGACTGGGCTCGGGCTCAGGCTTCCTTCTCTGCTCTGTGTCCCTGCTCCCCCTCCCAGAGGGTCCCTTCCCCAGCCCCCTCCCTGGCTCACATCCTGAGGAGGCTGGTCCAGCTCGAGAAGACGGTAAATGTTCGGTTCTGAGGACTGCTCATTGAGCTGATCCACAGCACGAAGCACGGCCTCCCTGTAGCTGAGGGTCTGGGCGCTGGCCGAGGGCAGCGCTAGTCCCAGCAGCAGGAGCCACAGCGCACAGCGCCCCAGGGAGAGGCTGGCCCTCTGGGTCTCCATGGTGCCCGGTCTGCCTCCTCCCAGCCTGAGGGACCCTCCTTTTATGCTCAGCCTGGGCCTGATGCAAAGACTCAACCTGTCGCGCCCCATCCCTCGCCTCCTCCCAGGGTGTGCGGTGGACTTGCCTCAGGCTTTGCTGTTGCTTCAGGGGATTTCTGGGCAGTCAGCAGGGAGGTCCCTGTGCAAGGTGAAGAAAGGGTTTCCCCATCTCCCTGACAAAATCTCAGCCTTTCCTGGGGTCCTAGGGAAGTGTCAGAGTTGCTCAAAGGGGTTGAGTCCTCCAGGAGAGGGAGGGACCAGGCACTGTCTACATGGACTCCTCATGATCCGGAGTAAAGGAGTGTATTCAGCAGTCAGCCTCCACCTCTTGGCACTGCCTGGAACCCAGGAGAGAGTCACTTAACATTTGGTGAGTGGATGACAGTGCCACATCTCAAGCTGTACCCACCAGCCAGTGCCTAGGTAGACACAAGGCCCACACCATCCTTTTCTCAGTGCCCGGGCCTCAGAAAGGGAGCTGCGTTTGTCCCCTATCCTGGATTCCTCTGCATTGCTTTTCTCAGTTTAAAAATGCCCTGATCTTGGACCCCACTAAACATGGCCTGTTGTCCTGGCCCTACTCCAGCAGAGCCTTTGGAAAGGGTATCTGCACCACCTACAACAATCCTTTGCAGGCTCTCATTCAAGCCCATCACAGGCTGAGCAGCCCTCCCTAGATTCAGAGGCCACACTCAAGCCTTGTCTTATCTGCACAGGTTCCGGGAACCCCCTGTCCTCCTGAACTTGCCCCTGACCAAGCAGTCCCCTGTCCCTGCTCTCCTGGGTCCCCTCCTCCTCCCTGGGGGCTCCTGCTGACTCTCCTCCAAGGACTCTCTTCTTAGGAGGCAGCGCTGGCTCAGGATCATCCAGGCTGCTTCTCCTCCCAGTCCTCACACTTTCCTGAAAGCGGCCCTTCTCAAGACACCGGTGTCCATCACACACACACTGGACTGTGCCTCTGGTCTCAAGACTCCCATGTTCAGGGAGCTGCATGTGTCCCCTGTCCTGGATTCCTCTGCATTGCTTTTCTCAGTCTAAAAACGTCCTCTCCCCAGAACCCACCAAACCTGGCCTCTTGCTTTGGCTGCCTCTCATCTCGCCTGAGAAATCGTCATGTGCACATGTCTTTGCTCTCTTTCACACTCAGGCCATCACAGGCTGGGTAGCCCTCCCTAAGTACAGGGGCCACACTCAAGCCTTATCTTTATCTTCACAGGCTGTAGAGTCCATCTGTCCTCCAAACACTTATTCTCCTCTGTTGCTTCTCTCCTGGGTCCCCTCCTCCTCTGTAGGTTCTGCTGAATCTCCTCCAGGGAGTCTCCTCTTAGGAGGCAGGGCTGGCTCGGGCGCATCTGGGCTGCTTCTCCTCCCAGTTCTCACAGGTTCCAGGGGTTGTCCCTTCCCTTTTCAAGACAGAAGTTTTCATTCACACGCATCACTGGTCTGTCTCTGGGTTCAAGACTCCCATGAACAGCTTGATGGTCCGCACTGGGCTGTTGGCTGGGAGCTGCTGCAGGAGCCCTGAGCTGGAAGCCTGGGAGCCCCACCTGCTCCTTCTTCCTGCTGAGGACACTCCTAGACCTCTCACCAACCCTGCCCTGGTCCACCCCATCTTCTCTCCTCCAAGGGGGGCTGGAATGCCCGAAGTCCTCCTCTGTGTTCCTGGCTCTTCCCTGACCACTGTCCGCCCTCCATACCATAGTTAGGGGGCTTCTGCAAATCACTGATTTGGGCGTTTCACCCACCTCCTTGAGCCAGGGGCATTAGGGTCTGGATGGTTTGGTCTCTTTATTGTCGTCACTCCTCACCCTACAGGCCTCAGGTGTCGGGTTCCAGGCCACCCCAATCACTCAGGCCCGTCGGAGCCTCCAGCTCATCTCCCAACTGTGCCCCTGGTCCCTCTGCTTGCCCTGGCTTTCCTCCTTGGAAAGTGTTCCCTGACATCTAAGAACACTCAGAATCTCCTCCTCTTGGCTCTCACAGCCCTCAGAAAGTTTCTACTCATTTGACTCCATTTCCAGTCCTGTGGGTGAGACACCAGGCTTGAGGGCTGGTGCTAGGTGGTAGAGAGAGCACAGATGGAAGATATAAGCAGCCAAAGTGTTAGAGGGGCTCAGAGACCATGAAGCTAATTCTTATAAGGCTTCCCTTGGGATGGCCATGTGACCGGAGGCCAGGGGTAGCTCTTAGCATGTGTTGGCCTGTGGGACTCTGGGCAGTTGGCTGGGGCCCCTTGGAAGGTGGCAGCTGGATGGATGGTGCTGGTTACACATCAGCCTTGGAGAGAGAAGGAGAGGTAGGCCTCTGTGCAACCTGGTTACACAGCCCAGGTCTTGCCCCAGTGGCCTCTTGGTCAAGCTGTATCCTTTTCCCAAGTCAAAGAAGGAAAGGGAGATGATTACAATAGACAATAACTAGTAATACACATGGTTACTGGCTATTAGGTAAGCCTGAAACCCTCCCTTTGCTTCCTTGCCTCTGGGCCTTTGCGTTGGCTCACACTTCAGACTGAAGTCCCTCCCCTATCCTCCCTAATTCTGTGTAGGGTCCTCAGCGAGGTCCTTGATGGCACCTCCCATGGTGAGGAGCATGTCTTCCATGCCCTGAGCAACCAGCTTTTCTGGTTTAGTCCTCACAGCCTGTTAGGGCTGAGTCTTCTCAGGAAAGACAGCACAGCCCTTGTCCCCAGCCAGCATGTCCCCGACTCTGCATTTGATCCTTGAGAAACCCACGTGCACCTTTCACCCCAACAAACTCAGGTAGGAGCCCTGATCCTGTATTGCCCCCTTCTTTGCTCCTCCCAGCCATCCTTCCTGTCCATGAGACTCTGGGGCAAGGAGAACCAGAATCCAGTCCCAAACAGTGCCCCCAGACCTCTGGGAACACCCACCAGCTCTCTGTGTAGGTCAGTTGACGAGGAAAATGAGACCCACAGGTAAACCATTCAATCAAGGACCCCCCTCACTAGGAAATGACAGACTCAGCAGGGTGACCCAAACTCTCCCTCAGAGAGGTGCTTTACCCTGAGACGAGCTTAAACCTCACCCCAAAAAGCCCTGGAACTGGCGTTGCACCCCTGCTTTAGGACTCACTGCGGAGGGAGCTGGGCTTTCATGTCCCTTCACAGGCAGTCACTTACACAGGCCAAGCGCAGAGGAGACAGAGTACCCCAGCCATCTCCTGGGGAGGGGGAAGCTGTGAAGGCAGCTGTGAAGGGGGACCTGTGAGCCATTACCATCTGCCTCACACAGTGCCAACAGCTGGGGGTCCTCAGGGCAGCTACCCAGTGACAGGATCTGAGTGGGACACTAACAATGCCTACTGCCCAGCGCCCCACCCAGAGACCAGCATCCGTCTGCCCCCACCCTGAACCAAAGGGGTCAAAACTGAACTGTCATCTCCCCCCACACACTTTTCATACCTACACCCAGGTGCTGAGCAGCCTGGCACCGTGCTCTCACAACCCACACCCGCATGGTCCAGCCTGTCAGGGAGCCAACCTGCCTCATCTGTCTTCAGTACCTCATCCCAGGCAGCCCCACACTCTCTCAGCCTCTAGAGAGGCTCTTCCCTCCTCTCTTGACCACTGCCCTGGCCTGATGCTCAAAGCCATTAATGGAAGGATCTGATATTTGTTCTCTTGGGGAGTAAGAGGTCCAGGGATGGAACAGCAGAACTCAGAAGCCAGTCCCCTTAGAAGGTGCTGAGTAGGCCTGCAGACCTCCCTGCCAGGGACCACTTCAGCTCCCTGCTCTAGGATTCAGATGGAACCAATGTAAGCATCTACCCTTTTCTGCTATCAGTAGTTACCTGCGCATGCTGAGAGCCTCCTCCACAGCAAGGAACTTCAGGTCAACGCCAATGTAGAATATGAAAGGACGAGACTGGCGCGAGGCTACAGGTGGATGACCATGGGAGCAGGATGGGCAATCATGGGGAATGATTGAAAACAGAAGTGACCTGCATAGATGCCATGTCATCCTGATGAGTGGTCTGTCTCTCCGGTGGGGCTGGGATGTGCCAGCAGTGACGGGCCTAATGTGGAGCATTTGCCAGTTTCCATGGTGTAAATATTTCCACCATGGCTGACTTCAAGCTACCAAGAGTGTAACGGCCAGCTCAAAAAACAAAACTGACCATTTCACACTTGGCTGTACCAAGCCTGGATCCTCGGGCACAGACACAACCCAGCTCTGAGTTCCCTTTGTAGGGCTTCCCCTGACAGCATACGGCGACGTAGAGAAGACGCACAGGGCTCCTCTAACCTGTCTGCAATCAACCCACCTGCTCACCAAGAGGAGACAAGCCTGACAGGTAACAAAGTAAATGCTCTGTGAAATCCTACCCTCTGTCCCTCTCAGACAGGGGAATATGTCTTGGTTCACAGTGGCCCAGAAGGGGACTGAAGGCAAGCCTTTAGTGGAAGGAGTTTGTTTGAGAGGTAATTCCAGAAAAAGCCAGCAAAAGTGTAGATAGAGGAGTCAGGGCAGGATGAATGAGAAGACGACGTGTCAATAAACAGGTACTAAAGTGGACGACAGGAGCTTAACCCAGCTGGGGACCTCAAGCAGAGGTGGGATACATCTGGAGGCGGGCCCCTGAGGGAGTGAGGAAGAGATGTTTTTACAGCAAGTTCCCCCAATGGTTAGTTGAAGCTGCTCCCTGATACAAACACCCTAGTGCTTCCTTTCTGCCTCGAGCAAAGGTCAGCTAGAGAATGGGGAATGGGCAGGACATGGGCAGTTTCTGAAACACACAGGCAAATAGACATGTGACCTCTCTGTCACTCTGTCTCTCACGCCCTCATGGAGAAATCTTCACCTCGATGAGCAGGATACTTCTTTTTATTGGTGCAAATTTTTATACTATGTGATCGCTAAGCACAAACCCACCACTGACATCTGAGACCCAGCTGAAGAAACAGTCCTGAGTCTAAATGCCACAGGAAAAGCCAGGAGGGATGGGCTATTTCAGAATTAACATTGTTGAGGGCAAGAAGTACGTCCTGGGTTTTGCACCTGCAGGCTTATCCCTGAGACTGAACTTCGTCTCTGTGAGTGTTTAACAAGGCAAGAAGCCTGGCCCCTCGTGGACTGCCAGCTCCACGTGAGCAGGAACAGCAGCCCCACCAGCACTGCACACACAGCAGGTCTCCGTACATCCTACTGGGTGTTGGAGGAGGAGGCCAGGGGCGGCTGAAGGGCTCCAGAGGGACCCGAGGGTGGGGACACTGTCCTGGAGCTCCTGGGGCTGCTGCCTCCCCCATGCCCTCCTGGAAGGAACAGGGGCCTCGCGCTTCTCTGTGTTCACAGGAGTGTTCACACACACACACACACACATACACATAGACATATACACATATGTGGGGGGCCTCCCAGAGTTAGGGATACGGTCCTGATAAGTGGGAGAAGGGGAGACAAGTGACATTAAAGCCGGGAGGAAGCTGTTTTCACAAGAATTTATTTTCACTGTCCAGAAGCCTGAATCAGAACAAATCAGACACTTAGGACTCTTCCCCAGGTTCAGGATCCGACAGTCCTTCTCCATCAACCTCGGCTTCTGGGGCCAAGCCAGATTGGCCATGGCCAGCGTATCCTGACCCTCTGGAGCTGTGAAACAAGAAGACACAGGCTTCTTTTGGGACTGACTCAAGATTAACCCTTGACACACCCCACACACACACACCTCGACCTTCCCGGGCTGCCCAAGGAGCCTTGGACCCCAGATGACACTCTGGCTGTGACCCTTGGAGCATGCGGTTGATCTCCACACCACAGACAGAGAGGAAACTGAGGGCCACAGATGGCATGGGGCTCTCCAGGGTCATAAGCACCTTCCAGCAAAGCTGGATGAGAGCAGAGGCCGAAAACCCATGACTGCAGTCAGTGCATCACAAACTGAGCTCAGTCACAATTCCCTGGAGGGCTTGTGAAAATCCAAATGGCTGGGCCCCACCCCAGTGTCAGATTCAGGAAGTCTGAGTGGGTCCTGAGAATCCATCTCATCAATTCCCAGATGGGAATCCCAGTAGAGAACCACTGCTGTAAGGAAGGCAGCCGCAGGGCTGGAGACCTGGGGCTTAGGGAAGGAGGGGCCAGGGTAGGAGGGCCTCTTTCTGCCCTGGACGGGGCAGCAGGTCATTAGTACAAAGGATGTTCCACACACTACCTTCCCTAGAAACCCCCCAGTCCAGAAGGGGCCACTCACCTCACTGCAGTGTAGGTCAAACTGGTCATTGGACGGGTCCAGGGTGACTGTCCCCACACACTGTTTCACCCGCTGGAAGGAGAGTCTCAGGTCAAACTGTAACCCCCGGGCCATAACCTCCCAGCCTCACCCCAGGGACAAGAAACTTCCCAGAAGCCCCCTGTTCAGCTCCCTGGGAAACATTGACCCCACACCCAGCCTCACCCCTTTCTCCTTGAAGTCACACTGCTCCACAGGCTGCTGAGTCATCCTGGGGCACAGAGTCTCCTTCACCGTGAAGCTCACAGGCTTTCGAGTGCCCAGATCTTCATCTTGGTGACTGATTAAAGTGGGGGGAAACTGGGTTCAGGCTCATTTTTCCTTCTCTGATCTGCCTCCCTGCCCCTCACCTAGACAGCCCCCTCCCCAACTCACAACCTTGGGAGGCGGGTCTAGCTCCAGGAGGCGGTAGAGATTAGCTCTGAGGACTGCTCATTGAGCTGATGCACAGCACGAAGCACGGCCTCCCTGTAGCTGAGGGCCTGGGCGCTGGCCGGGGCAGCACTAGTCCCAGCAGCAGGAGCCACAGTGACCAGCACCCCAGCAAGAGGCTGGCCCTCTGGGTCTCCATGGTCCCCAGTCTGCGTCCTCCCAGCCCGAGGGACCCTCCTTTTCTGCTCAGCCTGGGCCCTGATGCAAAGGCTTAACCAGGAGTCTTCCTGACCTGCCCCATCCCTGCCCTCCTCCCAGGGCGTGAGGTGGACTTGCCTCAGCCCCTGCTGTTGCTTCATGGGATTTCTGGGCAGTGGGCAGGGAGGCCCCTGTGCAAGGTGAAGAAAGGGTTTCTCCATCTCCCTGACAACTCCTTGGTCTCTTCTGGACACCCTGGGGAGTGTCACTGGCAGGCTTGCTCAAAATGCTTGAGTCCTTAAGAGATCTGTCTTACACCTGCACACCTGACAACAGCTTAAAGGACTTTGTACGTGTGCATGCTAAGTCACTTCAGCGTGTCCAGCTCTCTGTGACCCCATGGACTGTAGCCCACCAGGCTCCTCTGTCCATAGGATTCTCCAGGCAAGAATAGTGGAGTGGGTTGCTGTGCCTTTCTCTAGGGGATCTCTCACATCCAGGGATCAAACCCATACGTCTTACATCTCCTAAACTGGCAGGCGAGTTCTTTACCACTAGCTTCACATGGGAAGCCCTTAAAGGAGTATATTCAATAACAAATCTCCTGCTCAAGGCTCTTGGCCAGTAGGCGGTTCAGTTCAGTTCAGTCACTCAGTTGTGTCCGACTCTTTGCGACCCCATGAATCGCAGCACGCCAGGCCTCCCTGTCCATCACCATCTCCCGCAGTTCACTTAGACTCACGTCCACCGAGTCAGTGATGCCATCCAGCCATCTCATCCTCGGTCATCCCCTTCTCCTCCTGCCCCCAATCCCTCCCAGCATCAGAGTCTTTTCCAATGAGTCAACTCTTTGCATGAGGTGGCCAAAGTACTGGAGCTTCAGCTTTAGCATCATTCCTTCCAAAGAAATCCCAGGGTTGATCTCCTTCAGAA
>SJXQ01000018.1:0-46943 GCA_006408695.1 Aepyceros melampus | reverse complement strand
ACACACACACACACACACACATACACACACAGAGTCAAATGTATATATACACAGCCTTAAAAATGGACCCATTTGCAAATCTTCCCAGGTTCCATTGCCCCACTTTTTTTGCCTGAGTGCATAAACGAGAGAAACATATTACTAAGCATTAAATTGGAGGCATAATAAGACCCTCTAGCTAATAGTAACATAGCAACTGCCACCAACCTTTCCACAGAGCTACATAAATGTCTTTCAAACATCTGTTTCCTTCTGCCACTTTCTCATTTCATCTGTCATTATGGTCTAATGATTTTATTATAAGAATGAGTCTTTCTACAGAGGTTAAATGGGTCCAATTTGCATAAAATGATACCATAGGAGAGCAGAGTGGTAGAGGGGAAGTGGTTGGACAGAAGTGGACAGAATTAATTGCTTTAATTCCAAGCAATTAAAAGCTTCTTGACTAAAGTTATTGCTGACAAAATATCCTATTTACCTACATAAATAAGTAAAGTATGATTCCATTTTGGATAATAATTTAATAATATCTATGATAATTTGGATAGTCATTTCATCATATTTCATCATAATATAGTGTAAAAGGTCAGCTGTAGTTTGGTTTCCAAGCACCAGATGCAACACTCTTTCTGGAGAAGATACATTTCACCTAGATAGTAAAGGTTTTAGTGGCCAGTGATGACTGGTTGTGGGAAAGCTGGGTGGGAAATCCTAAGCATCTGACTTTCCTCAGCATTTGTAAGTTCTGTCTTGCTAGTGCCAGCACCCAGGACAAGTAGGTCAGTGCATCTTCTGTGAACAGGGGATGGTGGGTGTTTACTCCAGGGTTTTAGTGTTCAATTAAAAGAAAACATGTGAAGAAATATAAATCAATGAAAGCCCCAGGGACGGGCTAAGTACCTTTTATTATTGTCATTGCTCTTGTTACGATTTTATCAAGGAAGTGTCCAAAAGGAGATGTTGTGTAGTTGTGACTGGAATAGTGTTCTCTGTTTTTAGGGAATAAGATTTTAGCTCCTAACTTGTAAGGATAGAGGCAGGTACACAGCTCTCCTAAGGGATTTTTTAAAATAAACTTTTTGAAATCTACATTACATATAACATTGTGTAGATTTAAGGTGTGCACCATGGTAGTTTGATACATTTTTGTATTGTAATATGAATGCTGCCGTGAGATAGGACATCCTGCATTTGTGACATGAGTGGACCGTGAGTGCATTATGCTAAGTGAAATAAGTCAGAGGAAGCAAGCAGAGTGTGATCTCTGATGGGATTTTGCAGTTAGGGGGAGTGTGATGGAGAGACTGGCTGCTGGGCACCTGGTCAGTGTTCATTTTTGAGGAAAGCTGACACAACCACACATGTTCACTGACTGCCCCCGCCCCCCTACTGTGCCACCCCATGCGGGGACTTTCTGTCCTGAAAATATCCTCTTATAGATATTACATGGCTTTTGTTAGAGCATATCTTATTTGGCCTTAATATATCCCAGAAGGGAGTTATTAAACCCTCCAGTGTTGATAAAATTTAGGTGACACCTTAGACCTAGCAGCAAAACATTTATAAGTCTGTGTAAGGCTCATCTTTGCCAATTGCGTGTTATGTTCATTGGCTTCAATTTTAGAAATGTTTTAAAAATCTTGGCTCCCACTCCAAGGTGACCCACTATTTTGACTTATATTTTCCAACACACACACACACACACACACAAGACCTCTTAGAATAAATGAAATAATAAATGGAGTGCTTTGTGAAGCTTGGTGAGAGAAAGACTAATATCAGAAAGCATTGTTGGTATTCTTTGTGGGTCAGGATTCAGCAGTTTTTTAACCTCCATGTGGCTTCTCCAGTTGAGATAACTTCAGCTTCCCACTGCTCTTTTTTGCATGCCCAGTATTGCTGTTAATGGTCTCCAGCTGTAGCTGGCTTACTTTAATAATTTCATTTTATGCTCTCATCTCTGAAGTAATTGCAAAGACAATGGAACTTGAGACACAACTTAAGTGAGTGATAATGATAAGTTTGTCCCTTGACTGAGTACAAGTAGCACGCTACCCTGGAGCTTCACTTAGTTCTTATAAATTGTACAAGAGAGCAGAAAAATCCAGGCAGCAATTCTGAAGCTCCATTTTTGCTTTGCAAAAAATGCATATAAGAGACACAGATGTATAGAACAGTCTTTTGTACTCTGTGGGAGAGTGAGAGGGTGGAATGATTTGGGAAAATGGCATTGAAACATGTATAATATCATATATGAAGTGAATCACTAGTCCAGGTTCAATGCATGATACTGGATGCTTGGGGCTGGTGCACTGGGACGACCCAGAGGGATGGTATGGGGAGGGAGGAGGGAGGGGTTTCAGGATGGGGAAACACGTGTATACCCCTGGCAGATTCATGTTGCTGTATGGAAAAACCAATACAATATTGTAAAGTAATTAACCTCCAATTAAAATAAATTTTAAAAAATGAAAATGTTCAGTAAAAAAAAGAATTTTTAGCTCGTTATTAATATTATTTAGATAAGATAATTGTGTGAGTTTCTTTGTCAGTCATAAATTGAATCTAGTCAATTTGTGCATACAGACACTTACCCCACTTCATGCACAGATGGTCTCATATTTCTTTCCATGTTTTAAGACCCTATACCCTTGGACATCAAACTCCTTTTTGAATTCTAACTCCTAGAAAGTCAGTGACTCTATGAATTGCTTTTTTATTTATTGGAAAGCCATTCATTGAGGCTCCATCAAGGGCTAGGAGCTGTTCTCAATGCAGGTGATACAGAAGTAAACAAGTGGCTAAAGAACCTACATTGAAGTGGCTTACAAACTAGTTAGGCTTTGCAAAGGACTAATAAAGTGATAGATACAGTGATTTCAGATAGTGTTAAGTGCCGTGAAGAAAACAAAACAAGTTGATGTTCTGGAAAGAGACTTTCTGTCCCTGGGGAGGGGATTACTTTAGATTGGTTGGTGAGAGAAGGTTATGCTGGGGACATAATATCTTTTTGAGCTATCACTTGAATGACTAGAAGGAGGAAGCCAAGCAAAGATCAGGAAAAAGAATAGAATGGTAAAGTTTCTTTGCTATGTGCAAAGAAACTTTGAAATTTTTTTAATGAAACTTTTGAGGCTGAATTTGAATTAGAAAATGAGGTAGAAGAAATAGTCAGGAAGTAGATCATGTCAGTCCTTGAAGTCTTGTTCAGAATTTTCCTTAACTTGGAAGTCACTGGGGAATTTTGAGTAGAGTTGTGCTGCAATCTGAGTTAAGCTGGAAAACGTAATGACAACTACTGAAGGGTACAGGCTGATGGCCAGCTATGGAAGTAGACTGGGCAAGAGAGGTGACTTGAACAACAAATGGGGGTGGCATAGAGGAAGAGAAACTAAATGGATCCAGACACATTTTGGAGTCAGATTCCAGAGAACTTACATTTGGGTGAATGGCAATGCCATTTATTGACATGGGGAAGTAACATTGGGGAAGTAACAGGTTAGGACACAGGGGTGGGAGCAAGAGTTTTATTTTGAACATGTACATTTGAGAGCACTTCTAGATATCTAAATGGAGATGCTAAGTAAACAAGCACATACTGAAATCTGAAAGTCTGGGAGATAGATAGGTGAGGGTAGAGCTACTGGCATGATAAGATACGACGTGAAGATGAGATCCTTTTAAAAGTTTCCTGTTTCTTACATATGTCTTTTTTTCACTTTGTGTCTAGCTGCCTCCATTTTGTATTTTGGTTTCCAAGCAGTTTTCTTTGGAAAAGATATATTTTATCTCAGGATCCTCTTGAATATCCCTTTTAGACATAAAGCTTTTTCCAAGTTGCATGGGAACAAAGTAGAAGTACTAAGTGATAAATCCATTTGAAGTCTTGATGGCAGTAGTGAGTTGATGACAACAGTCACTAGGCGTTCCTTAAATACCAAGACAGTGGGGTCTAAATACAGGGGCAGCCAAGTTATTCATATTCTGTCTTAAGATACTTCCATTGGGTGTTTATATCCCACTATGGGCATATTTTCAATGATGTCTGTTGCAGTATGTGTATCATCCTTGTAGACAGAGACCTGTTTAATTTGCTTTATAGAGAGACTACTATTGTTTCCTGTGTGTGAGGAAGTGTAGTAAATAATATTTAACAGAGACAATGATAAATGAATCTAAATAAACAGCTTGCATTTTTAAAAGGGCCTTCAAAATGATTCCTTTATTAAATGTGAAATCCAATTTGTTTTCAGTATGCTTTTTCTTTGAGTTGCTGATAGTTTCTATTAAAATTTTGTATCGTAAAAGTCTTTCATTCTCACACTTAGAGGAACAGAATTATTTTTATGTTTTACTAAAACAGTCACTTACCTACATTATCAAATAATGACTTATTCTGAATCAGCAGGGGAAAAAAATACTGTAACACCTGTGTATTTTTATGCAGTTGAGCGAACTGATAGATTTTGTCCCCATGTTTTAAATTTACTGTATATTATTCAGTTTTCCCAGTCTGCCACCATTTCATCTTGCTGGATGCTTCTAAGGAACATCATCTGGATTATAACTTTGTAATTAAAAAATTGGCAACAGCATTTCAACATGATGCAAAGACACAGACCATTTTTAAGGGGTCTCCCTGCCCACCTTTTTTCAATATGCTGTCTAGGTTGATCATAACTTCTTCCAAAGAGTAAGCGCCTTTTAATTTCATGGCTGCAGTCACCATCTGCAGTGACTTTGGAGCCCCCAAAAATAAAGTCTGACACTGTTTCCACTATTTCCCCATCTATTTCTCATGAAATGATGGGATCGGATGCCATGATCTTGGTTTTCTGAATGTTGAGCTTTAAGCCAACTTTTTCACTCTCCACTTTCACTTTCATCAAGAGGCTTTTTAGTTCCTCTTCACTTTCTGCCATAAAGGTGGTGTCATCTGCATATTTGAGGTTATTGATATTTCTCCCAGCAATCTTGATTCCAGCTTGTGCTTCTTCCAGTCCAGTGTTTCTCATGATGTACTCTGCATAGAAGTAAATAAACAGGGTGACAATATACAGCCTTGACGTACTCCTTTTCCTATTTGGAACCAGTCTGTTGTTCCATGTCCAGTTCTAACTGTTGCTTCCTGACCTGCATATAGGTTTCTCAAGAGGCAGGTCAGGTGGTCTGGTGTTCCCATCTCTTTCAGAATTTTTCACAGTTTGTTGTGATCCACACAGTCAAAGGCTTTGGCATAGTCAATAAAGGAGAAATAAATGTTTTTCTGGAACTCTCTTGCTTTTTTGATGGTCCAGCAGATGTTGGCAATTTGATCTCTGGTTCCTCTGCCTTTTCTGAAACCAGCTTGAACATCTGGAAGTTCACGGTTCACGTACTGCTGAAGCCTGGCTTGAAGAATTTTGAGCATTACTTTACTAGCATGTGAGATGGGATTGGAATGAAAATGGACCTTTTCCAGTCCTGTGGTCACTGCTGAGTTGTCCAAATTTGCTGGCATATTGAGTGCAGCACTTTCACAGCATCATCTTTTAAGATTTGAAATAGCTCAACGGGAATTCCATCACCTCCACTAGCTGTGTTCATAGTGATGCTTTCTAAGGCCCACTTGACTTCACATTTTTCCAGTGGTCATGTATGGATGCAAGAGTTGGACTATGAAGAAAGCTGAGTGCCAAAGAATTGATGCTTTTGAACTGTGGTGTTGGAGAAGTCTCCTGAGAGTCCTTTGGACTGCAAGGAGATCCACCCAGTCCATTCTAAAGGAGATCAGCCCTGGATGGTCTTTGGAAGGAATGATGCTAAAGCTGAAACTCCAGTTCTTTGGCCACCTGATGTGAAGAGTTGACTCATTGGAAAAGACTCTGATGCTGGGAGGGATTAGGGGCAGGAGGTAAAGGGGACGACAGAGGATGAGATGGCTGGATGGCATCACGGACTCAATGGACATGAGTTTGAGTGAACTCCGGGAGCTGGTGATGGACAGGGAGGCCTGGCGTGGTGCAATTCATGGAGTCGCAAAGAGTCGAACACGACTGAGTGACTGAACTGAACTGACTGCCCACCTACTTATTTGCAAGGCTAATCTAATATGATATCTGTGAAGAATGATCCAGCAGTAAAGAGTTTAGTACAAATTTCAACGGAGATTGTTGATAGAGTAGGAATTAGCTAAAGCAAATATAAACAAACAAAAGACTTCATCTGCAGAAGTGTGCATGTCAACCATGGCTGATCACAATGCCACACAAGAGACAGTGGTAGCCGAAGTAAAATTCAATATAGCCAAATCACTCTGTGAAACAGATCATTTGATTTACAAATAAACAGTCTGGTCTAGTGGCTTCCAAGGAGTTCCTGGATCTTAAAAACTTTATGGAACATACAATATATAAAACCATCACATTTATTACACATTTACTTGCAGCTGTTGTAAGAACACTGGAAATTGTTCCAATCTAGCAATGAAAGGAACTAAACATTAGGGTAGACATTCTGAAAAAGATTTGGAGCTACATGGCCTGAAGGCAGCAGAGAATTTGGGTTAAGAGCCTGCATTTGGAGATCTGCTTTTAATCTTGGTTTTTTCACCTAGGAGAGTCACTCTGTAGCCTTCATAATTTCATTGACTCTCTTACATGCTAGATGGCGTGAATACTAGCTCTTACTTCACAAGGCTGTGTGATGGTTAAATTAGATATTGCAATGTGTTGGTTATTACAGTTCTACACTCATAGAAAACACAGATATTACTTATTATTAACATCATTAATTATGTTGACTGGGGAATATAAGAGACAAGACTTTGAAAATGACCTAAAAACTCATATGGGAATGAAAGACCTTTTAGTTTACAAAAATTTAATAGAAACTATCAACAACTCAAAATGAGAAAATATTAAGTTTCGAGGCAGGAGGTATTTTTTTTCTCATGTTCTGTTGAAATGTTTTTGTTTTATCACAGACTTCCTACTTGAAGGTTTTCTTCACTGCCTCCCAAATTATATAGTTGTTCAATTAATATTTATCCATCCTCTCTATTTATTAAGAAAGATTAAGCATTTACTCCATGCCTCACTGTGATAGGCAGTGATAATCCAAGAAAAAAACAGGAAAATTTCTATCATATAGAAATTCAGAGTCATGGAAATAAATTGCTTGAGTAACAAGATAAATGCTCTAATTCAATACAAATAAAGTGTTAAAAGGACACAGAAAGGTGAGTGCTAATTCTGCAGAAGGAAGTAAAGAGAACTTGCCAAAGGAAATGATATTTAAGCTGAGTACTGAGGTTTATCAGGTAGGCATGAAGGAAAAATGGCATTTCTGGTAGAGAAATTTATTGCATGCAAAGGTGAAAATAAAAGTTTTGGTGCCTTCCAAAAAAGTCACTTTGACATGGCTGGAGAGCCAGGTGGAAAAGTAGGAGGAGCCACCTGGAAAGGTGAGCAGCACAGATGGTGTTGAGATCAAGGGTTTCAACTTGGTCCTGTAGGCAAGAGTCAAGCACTAATGGACTTGAGTGGAAGGGAAACAATCAGCAGGAAGTTTTGGCAAGAGCACCTAGGCCACTGGGTAAAGCTCATGTTGGAAAGAAAGAGTTAAAGTAAGCAAGGAGACAAGCTGGAGATTGCAAGTAAGAAAGAGTCCACAGGAGTGTAAGGTTAGGCTGTGCTGAATATGGAGAAGAAGTGGTCATTGAAATACATGCAAAGAAGAAATGGATAGGACTTATTTATTCACTTAGAGGAAAGTGAATCAAAGATAGTTTCTCTTGGGTGTACAAACGACAAGTTGAGGGAAAAGCTGTTTCATTAAAATTTGTTTTAATGTCGTTCCTTTTGAATGTTAGTCTTTGTGGTCGCTGAGCCGTGTCCAACTCTTTGCAACCCCATGAACTGTAGCCCACCAGGCACCTCTGTCCATGGAATTCTCCAGACAAGAGTACTGGGGATCTTCCTGACCCAGGAATAGAACCCAGGTTTCCTACAGGGAAAGTGAAAGTGAAGTTGCTTAGTTGTATCTGACTCTTTGTGACCCCATGGACTGTAGCCCACCAGGCTCCTCCATCCATGGGATTTTCTAGGCAAGAATACTGGATGGGTTACCATTTCCTTCTCCAACATTGCAGGGAAGCCCTTTATAATGCATATAATATAGTAAAAGGATTATATTTGAATCATCTGTTTAAATATGTTTATGGGATTTTTATGTTCAGAATTTTTTTTTTTTTACTAGTAATGATACATGATGAAAAGGTTTAGAGAGCACTGCCTTAGTAAAACCTCTGTGTTTGGATAAACTGGTGCTATTAAGGGCAACATTTTCCAATTATAATTCTAAAGGCTATACAACATGTTTTAAAGAATTGCTTTCCATTCCCTCAAAGGCTTAGAGCCTGAAATAGGCCTCTCTAGTTTCTTTCTTACGTATTATGTATGTAGACAGTAAGAAAGGCACAGAGACTTTTCTGCTTGGCTCAACTCTATGTATATACACATATGTACACACCTATATATATCTCAAGTATATGTATATATTTGGCTGCATCAGGTCTTAGTTGCAACACACAGGATCTGCGTTGTGTCTTGTGGTTTCATTCAGTGTGTCACATACCATCATTTGTTGCAGCTCATGGGCTTTCTAGTTGTGGTGCATGACTGAGTAGTTGGGGCCTGTGGACTTAGTTGCTCCACGGCACGTGGGATTTTAGTTCCCCGACCAGGTATCCCATTCATATCCCCAGCTTTGCAAGGCAGTCTCTGACCATTGGACCACCAGGGAAATCCCTTGTCTTTTTTTTTTTTTAGTAGATACAAGCTATTTTATTTTCTTTTTTTTTTAATTAATTTTTATTTTTTAGTTTGTTTTGCTTTACAATACTGTATTTATTTTGCTATACGTTGACATGAATCAGCCACGAGTGTACATGAACTCCCAATCCTGATCCCCATCTCCCCCCTCCCACCCCACACCATCTCTCTGGATTATCCCCGTGCCTCAGTCCCAAGCATCCTACATCCTGCATCGAACCTACAACTCTTTGTGAAAACCATCAACCTAAACTAAGGAAACTGGACTTTTTTCTTACCCTTTTCCCTTTTGCTCAACAGTTTTAATAGCAAGTGAGCTGTGCATTTGGACCCAAGCAGAAAGAACTGAACCAACACATGAACTAAGTGAATAAGCTATCAGTGTATGTGCGTATTAGCTAGCGGAGTGGGAAGAAGAGACAGGTCTTCACCATATGAACAGTGTGAATCTGGAAGAAGGGATGGATTGTACTGCCAAAATTCAACTTGCTAAGTTTCGAAGGCAGGGAGGATGTCACTGGGGAAGACTCAAGGGGTGATGGGGACTTCTGTGGTGTGCTGAATGGGATTTGGAAGGAAGAGGGAGGGGACCGGCTGAAACTTGCAGAGGATAAAACCTGTAATTTACAGCTAATCTGCCCCTCCCCCCTACCTCCATCTTTCTCTTTGCTTTCACTCTTGACATTTTGCCTTGAAACAACAATCAACTTCTGATTGATCTTACTTCAAAAGTAGTAGCAGAGGTTTTCTACTGTGCTGGAAATTTCTGGGCTCAGCTTGCTGATAAAAGTAATAATAAAAGAAATAATACACAATTGAGAAAAGTTTTAAATGGAACAAAAAAGTGGATGGCACTGCCAGAAAATAAAGAAGCCCTTTTAGCTGGGTATTGAGCAAAAGGAAAGCATTCCGTTCAGCTCAGTTCAGTCACTAAGTCGTGTCAGACTATTTGCAACCCCATGGACTGCAGCACACCAGGCTTCTCTGTCCATCACCAACTCCCGGTGCTTGCTCAAATTCATGTCCATCAAGTCCATGATCTCATCCAACCATCTCATCCTCTTGTCGTCCCCATCGCCTCCTGCCTTCAATCTTTCCCAGCATCAGGGTCTCTTCCAGTGAGTCATTTCTTCCCATCCAGTGACCAAAGTATTGGAGTTTCAGCTTCAGCATCAGTCCTTCCAATGAATATTTCGGACTGATTTCCTTTAGGATGGGCTGGTTTGATCTCCTTGCAGTCCAAGGGATGCTCAAGAGTTTTCCCGAACACCACAGTTCAAAAGCAATCAATTCTTCAGCACTCAGTTTTTTTTTTTTTTTATAGTCCAACTTCATGGAAAGCATTAGTCAAGGTTATTCAAGAAACTTGAAATCTAGTTCAGAATTGTAAGGAGAGAGTCAACGAGATAGTAGTTAACTGAATAGATGGCCCAGGGAAAAAAGCAAAAAGGTCCTTTGTCTAAGTGACTACCTATGTGAAAATCTGAATAGAAGAATTAAGGTAATAAACCAGAAATATACATAGTGAACACCCATTCTACATGCTTTTCCAAGAGAGGAAGGTATGTAAAAATGTGTAAAGTATGTGTCAGAGTGTAAGGATCTGGTTCCATCAGGCTTCTTTCAAAAAGACAAGCTCTAGACAGAAGTCTGAGAACAGTCTGGAGCTACTCTGACATAGAATAAGAGTTGCTGAATGGATTCAGTGTGAAGAAAACTCAAGTACCTCTTGACCAAATCGACTAACACGAGAATATGAAAAGTAGATGACTCCATTTATGTTTAGACATTTGAGTTTGTACTCATGCAAATGAGAACATTATCAGAGGGTTATCAGAAGAAATGCTAAAATATCAGGAGCTTCTTACTTTGCAGTGTAATACATGATTTCTGGGAATGAAAGTTGGAAGAACTCAGCAACAGATGCTCAATACATAGCCTGGTACACTTTATCTTTCATTCAGATCTGTACCTGGGGAAATGAAAAGAGAACAAAAAAGAGGAAAAATCCTATTTTTTCAAAGGTCGTTAGGCATAAACTCTGTTGGGGAGGAGACATTCCACATAGCTCTATATTCCTCTGGCAAAGGAGAGAACAGAGGTTAATTTGAGGATTCAGAAGTCATACCCAAAGGAGACAGTCAAAATGTTTTCAGACCTCAGGCAGAGGGCAAAACACATGCCCAAGGAGTGCTTCTTAGGTTTATACAGCTTCACTGTAAGCACTGAAGCTGATGCTACCAAAATTCAAGGAGCAGCAGACACAGTAGTTTATCATTCAGATCTGTACCTGGGGAAATGAAAAGAGAACAAAAAAGAGGAAAAATCCTATTTTTTCAAAGGTCGTTAGGCATAAACTCTGTTGGGGAGGAGACATTCCACATAGCTCTATATTCCTCTGGCAAAGGAGAGAACAGAGGTTAATTTGAGGATTCAGAAGTCATACCCAAAGGAGACAGTCAAAATGTTTTCAGACCTCAGGCAGAGGGCAAAACACATGCCCAAGGAGTGCTTCTTAGGTTTATACAGCTTCACTGTAAGCACTGAAGCTGATGCTACCAAAATTCAAGGAGCAGCAGACACAGTAGTTTAAAGTGACCAAAATGAACTCTTCCATCACCAGCACTGAGTTATTTCCCTATAAGAAATAAAGAAGTCAACTCAACATCTCTCCTGATGCTTCT
Organism: Aepyceros melampus; assembly: GCA_006408695.1. Lineage (NCBI taxonomy): Eukaryota > Metazoa > Chordata > Mammalia > Artiodactyla > Bovidae > Aepyceros > Aepyceros melampus. Next base: position 35,446 of record SJXQ01000018.1, on the reverse strand, counting down.
AAGGAAAGTCTTCAAGATAGTTTGTCTTAAGATGGTTGGTTTTTTTCTATCAGGGGCTACAAGAAACGTCATCACAAATTCAAAAAGATAAATCCTACAAAGGGAATGTAGGTATTTCGTGAGGTATTTCACAATTAAATGCATGAACTACCTGATTTTTAAATAGGAGTTGATCTTACCCCGCCTGTGGTAGTGACATCAGCCAAGAATTAAATGTCATATTTCCATGAACACAGAAATTGACTTTTAAATTGCTGTTTGAAATATAATTAGCACTTCCGTGCAAGCTGAGAGACCCAAACCCAGGTGCACATTCAAGTGGAAAATTCTGCACCATTAGGGTAAGTGTTGATTCATATCAGATTAGTGGTTTCAATCCAACCCTTCCTACCTAATACTACAGGCTAGAAGTACTCTGTGGGTGAATTGTCACTGGCTTCTAGGCAAGTGTTAGTCACTCATCATGTCCAACTTTTTGTGACGCCATGTGGTGCAGCCACGAGGCTCCACTATCCATGGGATTCTCCAGACAAGAACACTGGAGTGGGTGGCCATGCCCTCCTCCAGGGGTCTTCCCGACCCAGGGATCGAACCCACGTGTCTTATATTTCCTGCTTTAGTAAGTGGATTCTTTACCACTAGTGCCACTGGGGAAGCCCCTTCTTTTGTGGCTCAGCTGGTAAAGAATCCACCCGCAATGCGGGAGACCTGGGTTTGATCCCCCATCAAACAGGTGGTGCCTGGCATCCATTTCCACATCACCAAGAAATGTTAACCATGCTAGGTATCACACTGGTAGTGAGCCATGTAATCTTGGTGACTCAGCCACTCCCCTGCTACCAGCAAACCGTGTTGAGAAACAGCACTTAGTCTTTGTTTACCATGCTAGCATTTAGAAATTTGAATAAATTGCCTTTTCAGTGTACTAAATTGTTCCTGGGGGATTGGAAATAGTGAACACAGCTTCCCAAGGGCATTGAGTTGGTAAACAGGTGATAGCCAAGACATTAGAAAAATGTGAGCCTCTTGAAGGGAAACAAACCAAATTGTCACAAAGACTTGTTTCAGTTCCCATGTTTTTCCCCACCAGTGGGGAGCAAGAAGGGATCACCTACTTGTTATTTCATTTTTTCACTTAAAGTATAGTGCTTAAGCATATGGCTCTGCAGCTAAACCAGCCAGTTTTGCATCTGGCACCTTTCGGAATAAGGCAAAATTCCTATTCTATCCATGTATCAGTTTTCTCCACTGTAAAAGAGAAATTAAAAAAAAAAAAATCCCTGAAGGAGTTAAACTTGTGAATGTATGTAAGGTTCTTTGAACATAGTATTAGCTTATGTTTGCTGTTACTGTTCATCAACAAAGATTCTTTTTGTACTAATTAATACAGTCCTTGTGAGTCACAAGGAAAATATAATCTCTGTGAGTAACAGAGAATCTGCTTTTAATCATGACATGCATACCTTCTTTCATTTAAGCTTCTAACATTTTAAGTAAAATTTCAAGCTATGTATGAATATATGAGTCAGCCTATCTTTGTGTTAACATTATATGTGTTAAGATTATATCTGATGTGTTAACATTATATCTGATGATAAATGGGGCAAGAAAGTAAAGATGGAATCTTATAGGCAAAATTAGTGCTTCCTCATCAACACAGAGGTGAGTGGGCAGCAGACACAACACTGGCTCACTCTACCCATCCTGTAGCTCAGATCCTGCCAGATCCATCCTCCAAGCCCCAAATGACCCTTTTTACCTCTTGCATAAAATCCAAAGTTTGTATGTGGCATTCCAGGCTTTTGGCCTTTCTAATTTATTTCTCACCATGCCTCCTTTTGCATTCCTGGCTCCAGTTTATTTTCTAAGTGTCTCCATTCTCTTTTGACTTTTGATTCTTTTGTCTCCCAACCAACTTACTGATACTCTTTTTATATTATTGAGTGTCCAGCTCACATGCTACCCCACAACAAGCCAGTGAAGTCAGGGTTATTGTCTTCATTTGTAGACGAGGACATTGAAATGTGAAGAGGATAAGGAACTTGCCTGAGTTCAGGTTCTCATCAGGTGTCCTGGATCCAGAACCCTTTTAAAATGAACTCTGTCATCAGTGGAAACATTGACACCTTCATGAAACTGTATCCCACATCAACATCAGATGCATGAAACCATGTATATAATAGAGGGGATGTGTTATACTTGGGATTGTGTTCCCCTGATTTTCTTCACAAGAATGTGATATTTTTCACTGAGAGAACATTCCTGCCGTGGCTAGTTTGTAAAATGTGATGATCTTGCAGATTAGTGAGAACTACACATAGGTTTTGAAAAATTAAGACATGGTCTATATTGTAAAACTTCACCATCTCACTAATTTCACTTTAAAGGTAAAAAACATCGCATAAATATGTTAAATGCTCATTCTCTGCAATATGTTAGATACTGAAAGGAAAACACAGCATAGTTCACAGTCTCAAGTTTTTGTCTTGTTACAGAGATACAGTTTAAACAAGTTCAACATCGTTTCATTGTGTGTCCATCTTAGAATTCCAAAAAGGTAGTTGATTTTAGCTTTTATTTGCCCAGGGGAAGATAGTTCCAACAACAACTAAGATTGAAAATGCCTTCACTATTGTAGGTGAATGGATCATTATTATAGTAATACATTTAACATTCAGCCATTTTCCCACTCAACAACTATATTTCAGGCACTCTGCTATGCAGTGGATATAATGTGGTGAACAGAGTAGATATGGTCACTGGCTTCATGGCACTTATCTTAGAGGAAGATGACATTACATAAAAACACAGCTGAATTTATAATTGAGCATGCTGTGAGAATTGCTATTAAGGAGGGCAGCTGAGGGCAGTGATAGAAAATATCAGAGGGGCCATAAGTATGTGGGAGGCATCAGTTCTTTAGGAATAGCTTCTCAATCTGTTACCTAAAAAAAAGGAGCCAAGAGTACAATGTTCCACATTAAAGGACATGTGGAGAAGGTTGCTGATGCCTTAAAGAACTTGGTACCCTCAAGGAAAGCCAGGATCTGTAGAAAGGGTCTATGTCGACTAAGTGGCCGGAGATGAGGTTAGAGGGGAAGAAGAGTTTGAAATATAGGGCCTTGTGACTTGGAAGAGGCATGGATTTTAAGGACTGTGGGAAACCATTGGCAGTTTGAAGCATAGATGTTGTTATTGTTCAGTTGCTCAGTCATGTCTGACTCTTTGTGATGTCATGGACTGTAGCATGCCAGGCTTCCCTGCTCTTCACCATCTCCTGGAGTTTGCTCAGACTCAGTGTCCATTGAATCAATGATGCCATCCAGCCATCTTGTCCTTTGTTGTCCCCTTCTTCTCACACCTCAATCTTTCCCAGCATCAGGGTCTTTTCCAATGAGTCGGCTCTTTGCATCAAGTGGCAAAAGTATTTGAGCTTCAGCTTCAGCATCAGTCCTTCCAATGAATATTCAGGGTTGATTTCCTTTAGGATTGACTGGTGTGATCTGCTTGTAGTCCAAGGGATGCTCAGAGTCTTCTCCAACACCACAGTTCAACAGCATCAATTCTTTGGCATTCAGCCTTCTTTATGGTCCAACTCTAACATCCATATATGATCCTGGAAAAGTCATAACTTTGACTGTATGGACCTTTGTTGGCAAAGTGGTGTCTCCACCTTTAAGTAAACTTTTTATATGCTATCTAGGTTTGTTATGAGTTTTCTTCCAAGGAGCAAGTGTCTTTTCATTTCATGGCTGTAGTCACCATTTGCAGTGATTTTGGAGCCTAAAGTCTGTCACTGTTTTCATTTTTTCCTCATCTATTCACCATGAAGTAATGGGACCAGATGCCATGATCTTCATTTTTGAATGTTGAGTTTTAAGTCAACTTTTCACTCTCCTCTTTCACCTTCATCGAGTCTCTTTGGTTCCTCTTTGCTTTCATGTATTAGGATGGTATCATCTACATATCTGAGGTTGTTGATACTTCTCCCAGCAATCTTCATTCCACCTTGTGGCCATTCGGCCTTGCATTTTGCATGACATACTCTTCATGTAAGTTAAATAAGCAGGGTGACAATATAGAGCCTTGACATACTCCTTTGTATTCAGATTTTAGCAGGATGATTCTGTGTGCCATGAAGAGGTGACCAAGCCTTCTAGTCACGAGGGAGTTGTCCAGTGAAGGGCTTGGTGAGGGCCAGAGATGGAAATGAAGAAAGAGGGGCATATTGAGAACTATTTGAGAGGAAGTATCAAGAACAATGTCTGTATGTATATCTGTGGCTGGTGCATGTTGATGTATGTCAGAAACCAACACAAAATTGTAAAGGAGTTCTTCTCTGGTAAATAAATAAATAATCTGATAATTAAAAATAAATAAAAAGAATGATGTCTAGGTTCTCATCTTTATTTGCCAGAAAGTTTGAGATACTGTACCTAGAAATCACTATTTAGTTAGATCCTTTGAGAGGTTGGGTAAGTAGTCTGATCGATCCTAAAAAAATTTCATAGCAAATGTTCTCTACTGGATGTCCCTTCTAGTTTTGAGTAGGTTCACATACAAGAACTTCCTGTTGATTCTGTGGCTTCCAGAGTAGAATCTAGTCTTTCCCAAACTGGTCCTTTCCTGCCTCGATGTTTTCCTCTCCATTTCAGGCTGAGAACCAGCTGGAGAAACAGATGCTGTCTGTACTAAGAGGTTTCTGTTCAAGTCTTGACATTTACTCACGTTCTATTAGAATGGTCTGCTGCGCTCTCATCTTCAGGGTCTCTCCAGGAGAATCTGTTGCCAGGCTTTCTCCACAAATGTTAATTCTGTCCTCTTGAGCACTAAATCTTTTTTCTCCTGGCCAGTCTCTTTGTCTAGGAAGAACAGACATGTAAAACCCATATTTTAGCACTATTCTGAACTTGTATGGGATGTATTCTTTGTACAGTGGTCTGATCATCTTTTCCCATATCCCTGGTTCTAGACATAAACATTGTGGATTGATGTTGCTAAGTCTAAGAAATCCTAATTTCATTTTAAGGAGATATTGTGATCAAGTCCTCTTAAATAGCATCAGCTTCTTTTATAAATTGTTCTGATTTTACAAAATTGAGAGGTTCACAGATCTCTCTCATGTACACTGTTAGCTATTGATTATCTCAAGAATACTTAAGACAGACATTATTACTATTGTTGTACAAGACAATTGAGACTTAAGGACTGAGGTAACTCTGCAGTGTTCTACACCTAGAAGTGATGTCGTAGCTTTCATATTCATGGCCATATCCCACTTTTTTTTGTTGTCTTACAGAAACTTATTTACTATAAGAGGTAAAGAGGTTATATTTTGAGATATTTTGCTACATTCTTTTCAAGTATAAAGCTGTTTTGTATCATGGCCTCCAGAAGTACTTATAGCAAGTGCTCTAATGGTTCCAAAGCCAGTCATTGAAAGCATTAGAGCCAAACACTTAGTGTCTAGAAGAGTTCATTTTCTTTTCACCAAGAAAACATCTGTTCAAAGAGCAGCAGGCTACTCCTCAGGCAGCTTATAAATTTGTTTCTTAAGTTACTGCAAGAAATGGAAAAGAGTATAGGCTATGTACTCCTGGGAACAAAATTCTGAGTACAAGTTCTGCAGCCAATAGGTCAAACAGTTTTATTTTCATTTAGCAAAGGCAACATTTTCTATACCAAATGTCATGGCCACCCACATCAGCTCAAGGGAGCATGTAACCCATTAGGATGACCTCTGATTTAGAATGCACAGCACTGTTCCCGAAAAATCTCTTCCACTTTCTTCTAATGGGAATATAAAGTCTTGTTCAAGTTCATGTTTTTGAAAGCCAGTTGCACGAAAACAAGTAAAGTCTTTGGCAATAAAGCAACATTTTTAGTAGCTCCATAGAGTTGTATTATTATTTGTTTTTTTTAAAAAAACATTTTAATATCACATTTTGAATAACATAGAAATGCATACCTGAAAGCCTAACTCTGAGATGTTGCAGATGAGGCTCTTCCAGATAAAGTAATTTGCCTGGGGAAGATGGCTGAGCTAGAACATGAGTCCAAACATTCTCTGCTCCCCTTCATGGCCAGGAAGGCTTAGAGTCTACAGCAGTGATGGGTATATGTTAATGGAGGCAAACCTGCATTAGCTGCTCAGCCACCAAATAAGTGCAGAAACCTGGGTGACCTCTTACTTTCATTTTTTACTTCTTAAGATTTGATATACAATCCAGTTTGGATCCCCCCTGAAGTATCCAGGTTGGACTGAGATGAGGTGTTTTTCAGTCTGTCAATTCTGTTTCAGGAAAGTTCACTCTGGACCAGAGTCAAGCATTGTATTCTTTTTTAAAATTGAAATATGGTTAATTTACAAAGTGGTGTTAGAATGAATGGCCAAGTGATTCAATTGTATATTCTTTTTCAGATTCTTTCCCATAGTAGGTACAGGATATTGAGTATAGTTCCCTGTGCTACCCAGTAGGTCCTGTTTACCAATTTTATAGAATCCCAGGGACGGCGGAGCCTGCTGGGCTGCCGTCTATGGGGTTGCCCAGAGTCAGACGTGACTGAAGCGACTTACCGCAGCAGCAGCAGTGGCGTATGCTAATCTCAGATTCCTAATTTATTTCTTCTTCTCCTCACCCTGCTGTCCCCTATGGGAGCCATGAGATTGTTTTCTGTGGCTGTGAGTCCATTTCTGATTTATAAATAAGTTCCTTTGTATCACTTTTTAAGATTCTACATATAATCGATATCACATATTTGTCTTTCTCTAATTTTCACTTAATAAGATAATGTCTGGGTCCAGCCATGTGGTTGCAAATGGCATTATTCCATCCTTTTATGGCTGAGTAACATTCAGTTTTATGCATGCATCATATACTCTTTATCCATTCACCTGTCAGTGGACATTCAGGTTGCTTCTGTGTCTTGGCTGTTGTAATAAATCTAAACATAGATTTGCTTTCCCTGCATTCAGTGCTTTTGCCAAAACTACCATCCATGAACTTACAGAATGTCTTATCCACCATCTTGGTATTCTATGTATCATTGCTTCAAATCAAGGAAACCACTTCACAGCAAATGAGATGTAGCAGTGGGCCCATCCTTGTGAATTTTGGGGATCTTACCAAGTTCCCTATCATGCCTGAAGCAGGTGCCTAGATAGAGTGGTGGAATGGCCTTTTGAAAACTCAGTTACAATGCTGGATACTTGATAATACCCGGCAAGGCTGGGCCATTGTTCTCTGGATTCACTTCTTCTGAATCACCATGATATATGGTGCTGTTTCTCCCACACCCAGGCTTTATAAGTCCCAGGAATTCAAGGGTACAAATCAGAGTGGCACCACTGACTATTATTCCCAGTGATACACTAGCAAAATGTTTGCCTCAGTGTCCCTGTGACCTTATTCTGTGTTGGCCTAAAGGTCTTAGTTCCAAAAAGAGGAATGATTCCACCAGGAAATAGAACAGTGAATCCATTGGACTCAAAGTTAAGACTCACATTGTCCTCTCTGGGATTCTTGTTCCTCTGAGTCAACAGGCAAAGAGATATATCTGTTAAAGTAATGGCTGAGGGATTGTAGCTGATTACTAAGGAGAAATTGAGATACTATCCACAGTGGAGGTAAAGAAGAGTGTATCTGGAATACAGGAAATCCCTTATGGCACATCTTATTACTACCATTCCCTGTGATTAAAGTTGAAGGAAAATTACAACTCAATTCCAGCAGCCTAACCTACAGATTTTGGACTTGTCCTTCCCAATACTAAGTGCCCTAAAATAAATGTGTGCATCTATGTAGCTGTATATCTCTTTCTCTCCATATTTGTATTTATACATCTTACATATTATCAGTCAGTTCAGTCACTCAGTTGTGTCCAACTCTTTGTGACCCCATGGACTGCAGCACACCAGGCTTCCCTGTCCTTCCTTGCTTAAACTCACATCCATCATTTGGTGATGTCATCCAACCATCTCATCCTTTGTCGTCCCCTTCTCCTCTTGCCTTTGATCTTTCCCATCATCAGCGTCTTTTCGAATGAGTCAATTCTTCACATCAGGTGGCCAAAGTATTGGAGCTTCAATTTCAACATCTATCCTTCCAATGAATATTCAGGACTGATTTCCTTTAGGATTGACTAGTTTGATATCTTTGCTGTCCAAGGGATTCTCAAGAGTCTTCTCCAGCACCATAGTTTAAAAGCATCAATTCTTTGGCACTAAGCCTTCTTTATAGTCCAACTCTCACATCCATACATGACTTCTGGGAAAACCATAGCTTTAACTAGATGGAGTTTTGTTGGCAAAGTAATGTCTCAGCTTTTTAATATGCAGTCTAAGTTTTTCATAGTTTACTTCCAAGGAGAAAGTGTCTTTTAATTTCATGGCTGCAGTCACCATCTGCAGTGATTTTGGAACCCAAGAAAATAAAGTCTGTCACTGTTTCCATTGTTTCCCCATCTATTTGCCATGAAGTGATGGAACCAGATGACATGATCTTGGTTTTCTGAATGTTGAACTTTAAGCCAACTTTTTCACTCTCCTCTTTCACTTTCATCAAGAGTCTCTTTAGTTCTTTTTCACTTTCTGCCATAAGGGTGGTGTCATCTGCATATCTGAGGTTATTGATATTTTCCTGGCAATCTTGATTCCAGCTTGTGCTTCATCCAGCCTGACATTTTGCATGGTGTACTCTGCATATAAGTTAAATAAGCAAGGTGACAATATACAGCCTTGATGTACCCCTTTCCCAATTTGGAACCAGTCCATTTTTCAATGTCCAGTTCTAAGTGTTGCTTCCTGACCTGCATAGAGACTGTTCAGGAGGCAGGTTAGGTGGTCTGGTATTTCCATCTCTTTAAGAATTTTCCACAGTTTGTGGTGATCCACACAGTCAAAGGCTTTCTTGTAGTCAATGAAACAGAAGTAGATCTTTTTTTGGAATTCTCTTGCTTTTTCTGTGATCCAATGGCAATTTGATCTCTGGTTCCTCTGCCTTTTCTAAACCCAGCTTGGACATCTGGAAGTTCTCAGTTGACATTCTATTAAAGCCTTGCTTGGAGAATTTTGAGCATTACTTTGCTAGTGTATGGGATGAGTGCAACTGTGCAGTAGTTTGAGCATTCATTGGCATTGCCTTTTTTTGGGATTGGAATAAAAACTGACCTTTTCCAGTCCTGGCCTCTGTTGAGTTTTCCAAAATTGTTGGCATGTTGAGTGCACCACTTTCACAGCATCATCTTTCAGGATTTGAAATAGCTCAACTGTAATTCTGTCACCTCTAGTAGCTTTGTAGTGATGCTTCCTAAGGCCCACTTGACTTCAGACTCCAGGATGTCTGGCTCTAGGTGAGTGACCACACCATTATAGTTATCTGGTTCATGAAAATCTTTTCTGTATAGTTCTTCTGTGTATTCTTACCACCTCTTCTTAATATCTTCTGCTTCCGTTAGGTCCATACCATTTCTGTCCTTTATTGTGCCCATTTTTGCATGAAATGTTACCTTGATATCTCTAATTTTCTGAGAAAGACTAGAAGTCTTTCCCTTTCTATTTCTTTTCTCTATTTCTTTGATCACTGAGGAAGGTTTTCTTATCTCTCCTTGCTATTCTTTCTAACTCTGCATTCAGATTGGTGTATCTTTTCTTTCTCCTTGCCTTTAGCTTCTCTTCTTTTCTTGGCTATTTGTAAGGCCTTCTCAGACAACCATTTGCCTTTTTTCATTTCTTTTTCTTGGGGATGGTTTTGATCACTGCCTCCTCTCACAGTGTTAGAACCTCCGTCCACAGTTCTTTAGGCACTCTATCAGATCTAATCCCTTGAATTTTTTTGCCACTTCCACTATATAATCATAAAGGATTTGATTTAGGTCATACCTGAATGGTCTAATCGTTTTCCCTACTTTTTTTTCAATTTAATTCTGAATATTGCAATAAGGAATTCATGATCTGAGCCACAGTCAGCTCCTGGTCTTGTTTTTGCTGACTGTGTAGAGCTTCTCCTTCTTCAGCTGCAAAGAAAATAATCATTCTGACTTTGGTATTGACCATCTGGTGATGTCCATGTGTAGAGTCCTCTCTTATATATTATATATAAATATAAATATTTGTATACAGATCTCTGTTTTGACAAACACATGCATACCACCCATTTGATTGGTACTTTTTCTTTAGAGGACTCTGATATACCTCTAAATTGTAAAGTCAAAATTAATTTCCCTTTTCCCTTTTATTTAGTTACAGTTTAATTGCAAAATAGTGCATACTTATTTTAACAAGTCCAACAGTATCGAATTGTAGAAGTAAAATGTTAACAATTTTCATTCCTGTTCCTCTGTTGTGTATCCTTCCATACCTTTCTTCACAGAATACACAGACACACACAGATATATACACTCCTATTCACATGTCTTGAATTTATTTTTTAAAGGTGGTTACACTTTACATAGTACTTGTAACTTATTTTTTGAATTAAGTACTATATCATATAGCTAACTCTAGTTAAATACTCATAGAGCCAATTTTTTAAATGTTGCATACTTGTCACTATGTTTATTGTAACTTAAGCATTTTTCAGTTATGTTCTTATGGGTTGTTTTAATGATTTTTGCTGCTTCAAATAGTGCTTCATTATACATGTTCTTTCAAATTTACATACTCTTGTTTTTATTTTTTATACCTCAAAATTGAGATTTCTAGCTCAAGTGTGTGAACATTGTAAATTTTAATATATATGTATAGATTACTTTTATAAAGTAATTCATTTTTCTACCATAGCCCCATTTCCTCACCACCACTGGATGGCAGTTTTGATGTTATGAGTAAAAATGGGATCCATTTATATTATATTTTTAATTTCCTTGCTACTGAAATGATCAACCGTATTTTCATGTGGTTGAGAGCTGGTTGACGTTTCTTTTTCTATTGCTTGCTTCTTCATTCCCTGTGCCCATTTTTTATGGTATTACCTCCCTTTTTAAAGGAACAATGTCCGGGAGACTTTCATCTTTCCTAAGCATGGCCTTTCAGTCTACATAATGTGTTCATAGGTGTGAAGAGGGACTTCTTTGATAGCTCAGTTGGTAAAGAATTCGCCTGTAATGCAGGAAACCTTGGTTTGATTCCTGGGTTGGGAAGAGCCCCTGGAGAAGGGATAGGTTACCCAACTCCAGTATTCTTGGGCTTCCCTTGTGGCTCAGCTGGTAAAGAATCTACCTGTAATGCGGGAGACTAGGTTCGATCTCTGGGTTGGGAAGATCCCCCGGAGAAGGTAAAGGCTACCCACTCCAGTATTCTGGCCTGGAGCATGCCATGAACTGTATAGTCCATGGTGTCACAAAGAGTCAGACACGACTGAGCAACTTTCACTTTCAGGTATGAAGGAGTGCAGTTACTCTTTATATAGATCATTGCAGTTTGATTGCCTGACACCATCCTCCCACACCCAGTGAGAAACAAAAGGACCTAAGGAAAGAGGGGATGTGGTGAACCTTGAAATTTCTGTTGGTGACACAGGAGCTAAGAAATTCTGAAGAAAAATCATCTTATCAACTCCCTCAAACTAGAAATGTATTTAGACTGCAATATAGATCGAACACCCAGCTTGCAGAATTGCAGAATTTTCCAATTTGGTGTTGCTCCAGGTTAAAAAACATATCAGCTGAAGAATGTGAATTGGAATCATTTGCCATCCGTTCCTATATAATGACTGATTTCCCACTCTGGATACAGCGAGCTGCAGGCAATGGGTTTGAACTGAGTCCAAGTGGAAGGGGGCCAGACATATTAAATTTAAAGCCTTTATTGCACAACTCCCTACAGAAATTGTGCAAATAATGTAGCTGAAGTGCTTTCTGCATGCTGTGTAACCCAACTTTTGGCAACCTGATTAATTCCTTGCCCTTTGCTATAGTATGCACAGTTAGGAAATGTACTAAAAGGTGACAGAAACCATAATAGAATCTGTCAGGTATTACATTCAAAATGTTATCTTCTTCAGTTTCAGTTTAGAAATAAATTTCCCGAAAAAGTCCTCGTGAAGCTAGTATATAATAGTTACTCCTCAGTGCCATTTTCCTCTTGTTAATAGGCTGATGTCAGAACATATACATCCAAGCCTGGAGCTGATAGTTATTTTATGTGTATGTTGATTCTACAAGAGCTAAATATAAATACATACCCAAGCTTATTCCAAACTTGCCTGATTTATGCAAAATAGCACTTTAATCTGGACCACCTTATCAGCACCTATTTCTCTGTTTTATGTAAGTGTATATACACAGTCTTCAAATGTTTGACTTTGCACCTTCACCCTGCTTTTTGTGCTTTTTTCTCCAAAGCAGGCTGTGAGACAAAGATAATTTTTGAGCCTAAATAATAATATATAGCTAATCTAAGATTTGTGGTAATTCTAGTTTTAGTCTTTACTAAGATGGAGGTGTTGATGTTGTCAGGGTTCCAGTACGAAAGTAGTTCCAAGAACGACATACCAAATTCTACCAAAGTCATCTGAAACTAGGGCTTGTCGAAAGGAACTAATGTGTTAAGTAGATTTTTTTTTGAAAAAATGGAAACATGTTAGAGGCGATTTCAATGCTATTCTTTTTCACTAGTAAATTCTTTTTTAATTGCACACTAGAAACAGAAATGTGTTCATTATTTGGCAAATGAATTCTAACATATGACTTGGAAGTTTGATTGGCAGAAACGAGTGCTGGGACTCGTGCATTACTGATGAAGGGTAATGAGCACCCGAGAAACTCGAGCGAGGATCCCATCAATACAAGTGTTGGGAGAGCCTGGCACAGCCCTGGAAGCTGGAGGAAAGGGTCAGGATGATTTCATGAGGCAATCCATACATGGAGTGAATTTTGCTTTTGTTTCCTAGATTTTGATTTGTATGTGTTTCCTTAGAGTACATAACTTGGTTGAAATGGAGTTGAACCAACTCGGCTCTAGGAATTAGTAACCAGTTTGCCTTTAAGTGTCATGTTTCATGTCACACTTAACAGGTATCACATGTTTGTCATTGGTCTTTTCTGTATGTTGACGTTGGCTTAGGGGGAGAAGCAGCTCAAATAACAAAGCACCGTGATGCTTAGATATTGTATCCATAAATCATGCTTAGCTGTAACATCGGTGTGTATTTGAGATATAATAATGTAGCTTGCTATAAAATGTGTGTGTGTGTGTGTGTGTGTGTGAGATTCATGTCTAAAAATGCTCTTTTGGGGCAGCTGTCTAGTTGTGGCCTGCTGACCTAAGGAAAAACATCTGGCAATTAAATGGAAAAAATTGTAGGGTTAATTGATATGGGAAGACTAATAGGATTCTGGCTGCGCTTGGGATCAGAATGTGACCTCTGAGATATCATGAATTGGAAACTGGAAAATGTTGCATAACTTGCACTTGAAAAAATATTTGAAACAGACCATATGCCAGAGTTAATTAGTGTCAAAATGTATTACTTCATATCTTACTCTTATAAGTAAGAGGTAAAGGAATGAAACGAAGTTTGTGTTTTTGTTATGGACTCAATTGTTGTGTCCACTGCCACACCCCCGCACCAAATTCGTATGTTGCAGCTCTTACCTTCAATGTGATTGTATTTGGAGATGGGGCTTTTAAGGAGATAATTAAGGTAGGTCATTTAAACCACCCAGTCTGTTGCATTTTGTTATGACAGCCCTAGCTAATGTACCTTTTGTCTAGTGGCCTGAAAATAGAGTCTGAGGCACTATGGGTAAGAAAACATATTGAAGTAAGTATCTGTAGTGCCCAAAACAGTTACATGGTATTCTTGTGGGTTTTCAGGGGGCAGACACAACTCTGGCAGAAGGCTAGAAATCCTTCTGTAGTGTCTGAAGTGGCTGTAAGAATGGTCAGAGTAAGTGGGGTGGGCCTCGCTTGATTTTTGCTTGCTCACGTTGTTTCCTCTGCGCCTCTAATGTCACCATGGCTTTCCTGTGAGGAATGACCTCACCACACGGCTCCAAGTGGGGCAGGTGACTCAGAGCTGGACGGGAGTACATAGCCCCTTGCCAGAAAGATTGTGCAGGAGTAGGTGTGTGTCAGTGGCAGCCATTCAGTGACAGCCCACATGCTCTTTTTGGAACCCCAGGTTAAGAGACCTGTGCCTTCTGCCAGATTTACTAAGAAGATAGTGTGTAAACCTAGCAATCCTAGACAAGCAATACCGACCCATCTCTGGGCCCAAACTTGGACTTTCTGATATCTAGACCCAATAAATCAGTCCGTTTTTTGCACAAGCTTATTGAAATGGGCTTTCCAGCTCTTGCATTCAGAAGAGATACTTTGGTCATCACTGTGGCTGAAGATTAAGAAAGAGATTTGAAACTCTGATTCAAACACCCTTGCCCTCATCCAAACTTTTCTTAAGCTTCCATTAATCCTGAGCTCACATTCCATATTCTCTGTGGACAGCCTCCCCTTCTTGTCTCTCACCTCCTGGTACAATTCTTGAGGTGCCCAACAGATGCTAACTCACCCTCTTATTTTGTGTGTGTGTGAAAGTTATGTAACCCTTAGCCTAGAGTATTGGAATATAAGTAGCCTGGAAAATTACTAGTGAGATTGTTCTCTATAGTTTATTGGGTAGGTTGATTGAGGTAATGGAAAGAGAAGGCTGTCACTGGATGGAGACTCCTCAGGAACTGTGTGAGCTACACAGCAGTGGAAGCAAAGACACTGGAGCAGATACCTGCAAGCTCTGCAGAAAATAACAGGGGAGGGAGTGGTGGTGGTAGCAATTACCTGGGTACCGGGCAGCGGGCAGCAGCTGTTAAAGGGCTACATTTCAGGAACAGATTTGTTTCTGGTTTCCTAATTGGAGTGGATCTATCCTTGCCCCCAAATTCATGTCTGTCTGGAAGCTTGGAATGTGATCTTATTTGGAAATAGTATCCTTTTGATGTCATTAGTTAAGGATCTGAAGATGCAATCATTCTGGATTTAGGTGGCCTCTAAATCCATTGACTGGTGTCCTTATGAGAGAGGAGAGGATGCAGAAACAACCCAGGGAAGAAGGTCATGGCAAGAGAGAGGCAGAGACTGGGGTTATGCTTGACTGCTGGCTAAGGACCACCAGGAGCTGTCAGGGGTTAGAAGAGTCAAGGAAAGATTCCCTGCTACAGCCCATGAAGGGAGTGAGGCCCTGGCCATATCTTGATTTTAGATTTTTGGCCTCTAGCACTGTGAGAAAATAAATTCTGTTTTCTAATTGAAATATAGTTGATTTACAATATTGTGTTAGCTTCAAGTATACAGCAAAATGAATGTCTGTATGTATATATCTCCTCTCTTTATTATAGCTTATTATAGGATATTGAATATAATTCCATGTGCTATACAGTAGGTGCCTATTGTTTATCTTTTTATATATGATAGTGTGCATCTATGAATCCCATGCTTCCAATTTATCCCCACCCCCTTCCCTTTTGGTAGTCATAAGTCTGTTTTCTATTTTTGTAAGAATGTTTCTGTTTTATAATTACGTTTACTTTTTAGATTCCATATATAAGTGATATGTTATTTGTCTGACTTACTTCACTTAGTGTGATAATCTCTAGGTCCATCCATGTTGCTTCAAATGGCATTATTTCCTTCTTTTTATAGCTGAGTAATATTCCATTGTATACATACACACACACACACACACACACACACACACATCACATCTTCTTTATCCATTCATCTGTCAATGGACATTTAGGTTGCATCCATGTATATATTGTGGGTTTCCCTGGTGGCTCAGACGGTAAAGCCTTGACCACAATGAGGGAGACCCAGGTTCGAGCCCTGTGTCGGGAATATCCCCTGGAGAAGGAAATGGCAACCCACTCCAGAACTCTTGCCTAGAAAATACCATGGATAGAGGAGCCTGGTACGCTATAGTCCATGGATCGTAGAGTCGGACCCGACTGAGAGACTTCACTTTCTTTCTTTGTCTATGTATATATTGCATATGGTGCTACATATATACAATTGTAGGTAGTGCTACTGTATCTGGTCCTACAGTGAACATCGGGGTGCATGTATCTTTTTGAATTAGAACTTTGGTCTTTTCCAAATATATGCTCAGGAGTGGGATTGCTGGATCATATGATAAATCTGTTTTGAGTTTTTAATGAGCCTCCATACTGTAGCAGATAAATTCCTATTGTTTAAAGACACCAAAGTTTAGGTAGTTTATTATAACACCCCTAGGAAACTAGTTCATGAGAGAACCTGTAAATATGGGAAAGTGGGAAGAAGGTTGACAACTCTAAGAAGTGACTTTGAGAGTGGGGAGTGCACGTCAAACTTCATCGTCACTGAGATCACAAAGAACAGTGCTGGTCCCCATGTAAGCACCACCTCGCACCTTTCATCCTAGTTAATCAGATGCCAACAAGCCTTGTATGTTACCTGCTGGCCATCCCTTGTTAGGAAAAACAGAGCTGCGCTGAGTTTTTTGCACTTTTTTCAGAAGGGGAAGGGATTGAGATCCAGGGAGCATGAGAATTTTCCTATGGATACTGCACATTGCTTTCTGGCACCCTGACAGTTTGGCCATCTGCTTCATGGAGGTAGTCCAGCTCCATCAAAGAGACAATATAATTTCTGTCACTTCTCAGAAAAGCATCCTTGTAGCACCAGTCATTTAGCGGGTTCATTGTTGAGCAGTGTAAACGTTCTCGGCTTGGGTCACCATCCGTCGTCCCAGTCTGCCTTAGACAGTCCTAATTTACGGGTGTTGTCCCAGCATAATTAATTATAGCCTTCCCCCTTTCACTTTGAAAAGGGCCCCTGTTGGATGATGAATGATATAACTACCTCAGTTATGACACAGTCCCTCATTTTTAAAAAATAAAACAACTTTGCAAATTGATTTACTTTGCTTTTCTTGCCAATCCCACAAGATTACTTAGTTACAGTGTTTTGGAAACAGAGGTGAATTTTTCTGAGGAACTTCTGCTCCGGAATGAGATAAAGGAAAGTTTGTAATTGATTTGTTTCCTAAAGATGGGTTGGCTCCGGGCTCCCTCCCACCCCAGGTTCCTCCCCTACCTGCTTTTTTGCCTTGGCCCGCACACTCATGCCTGTATCCAGTGAAAGGAATTTGGCGACTTCAGCAGTGTGACCAACTGCACACAGCCATGTCTGCAGAGCAGGTGGAAGCTGGCATTCTGCCCAAGCCTGGCCAGACAGCTTCATAAATCCTGCCCTTACCGCAGCCCCAAATTACTTTTCATGACACAAAGCCAAGCTGTGTTATTCACCTAATGCCCCGATTTACAGTTCCCAAGACAAAAGAACATACAGATAGAGTTTCAGGGCTCTGTTTGCCTTCACGTTTATCGAAAGGTTAGTTTCAGGTCAAGCTCAAGAAACCTGACAAATGGTGGTGAATAAACCTAAAAATAAATTAAGTGCAAGTGGGAAACTTAAGCATTCCTTGTTCTTGTGCCAAAAGAAAGCTCAGCCCAATTTACATTCTTTTAATATCTGAAACAAGCAGCTGTTCTCTTATTTGTGGCATGCTGGGGAGTTATTATGCTCCCTTTCAGCTCATGTGTATATGCATGTGTGTGCTTTTACATAAGGTGCATGCACACACATGCACACACACACACACGTTTGCACAGTCCCCATTGAGGCATTTGTTCTCAAGGTCCTGAATTAATGGAAGACTTAACTGGTTGTGCACTGAGAGATGGGCTTATTTGGAGGGCTGCTCTGGAGGCCCAGGAGTGCCTGCCTATGTCCTACCAGGCTCAGGAATACTAGGACTTCAAGTCAGAAGTCTCATCACTCTAAAAACAAGAAAATTGCCCTAGAAATACAGGTACTTGGAGGGAGGGAGCAACTGATACCATATGCATGAGGGTGAAGGCCCAGCAGTTTGTTCATGCGCAATAACAGCATACTAGAGAGAGTTTACACCTTCAGTGAACGCCTCATTTGCAAAGGAGTTTCTTCACTTGGTTTTGTCTTTAAATGCTTTTGTATTTCCAGCCCATCTTTTTGACTCACCTGGATCTGCCCTGAATCTCTGACCACTTTCATCTTCCCACTTTCTTCCAGCTCAGTTCTCAGGAAGCAATCAGGTGATGATAAGATAAATGAGAAATATAAGCTTTTTTTTTAACTTTATATTTTGTATTGGGGTATAACCAATTAACAATGTTGTGATAGTTTCAGGTAAAACCAAAGAAGGGACTCAGCCATATATATATATACACGTATCCATTCTCCCCAAACTCCCTTCCCATCCAGGCTGCCACATACCATTGGGCAGAGTTCCATATGCTATACAGTAGGTCCTTACAGGTTATCCATTTTAACTATAGCAGTGATTCACAATACAGCCTTAATCAATGCTTTCTCTTAACGGGGATAATACTTTTGTAAAAGTAAATAAATGAAGGCCTAGAAATGAGTAGGTCTGTCAAAATAGCTCTCACTTGCCAAGAGCACAACCATTGGAAAATGGCTCCACAGAAGCCATAGAATGCCAGCAGTCTGCGGCCAAGATACCCACCCTGGCAGGCTACTAGGACAGCACTTCCTTCCCCAGGCCTGGGGAAAAGGTGTTTCTTTAAAAAAAAAAAAAGTCTTAACCTTCCCACTGTAGAAAGCTGCAACCCACCTGAGATTCATCCTGCTACTGTTGTTTGTTTTAGATGTAAGCTTTCTCTGTGATGTAAATTTTCCCTCCTCCCATTCTCCCTTCCTACCTACTCCAGCCTGACTTTTCTGTTCATAGAGTTGGGCTAGAAATCACACAAAGGGACATATGACATTTTTAGAGAAAAAGCACATTGAACACATCCAGATTTCACAGGCATTTATAAGTCTGGCTCCCTCTGTTAGCAAAATGGAACAAGCCCGAAGTTGTTTTCTAAAGACCAAGTCAAGTGAAACCCATTACTGTCCAGCTCCGAATATAGAGAGAAAGTACATCAGGTGAGTGTGTTTGCTGTGACTGGGATGACGGGTTTGCCAGATGTTTTGTGGATGGTAGTGCTTGGACAATTGGGATAGAAAGGAGCTTGTTGAATGGATGTCTTACGGGACAGACCCATCCTGTGTCACTGTTGGCAATGATGTTTGTACTACCCACAACCTCTGATCTGTCACCAACCCCTGTGTGCTGCTGGGATCCTACTACAAGTTCTTCTTCCCCAATAGCTCCCCTCCATCCCATCACTGCAGGCTGGAGTACAGGGATTGTGTTTCCCCAGAAGCAGCCCCTGGTCACTGACATGTGAGAATGGGGGTATAAGTGCCCCAGTGGGTATAACTCAGACATGTTTTATACCAGCTCCTAACAGTCCTCGGGGCAGCATCCCTGTTGCCCACAAGGGCAGCTCGCTCAGTAGGGCATCCTTGATTGGCTTCTTGCCTTCTGGCCCCATTTCCCCTCCCCACAGCACATGCTTCCTGGATCCTCTCACAAATACAGTTCTGGTAATCAAACCCTTGTCTGGGGTCAGCTTCTAGAGAATCCCACCTAAGAAAGCCTAATATGAGGGTATTTGCAAAAAGGCAAGGTGAGACCATGACCGTTACACACAGATTGTTTGTAAAGAATTTTCCCCAAAGAGGATTAGGAAATGGCATAAAGAAGTTGGTCCAGTGAATAGATGGCTGGGGGTTCCCGTCCAAATGTACCCACAGGGCTTCCCTGGTGGTGTAATGGATGAGAGCCCACCTGCCTGTGCAGGGGATGCGGGTTCCATCCCTGCTGCAGGAAGACCCTACATGCCGCAGAGCAACTAAGCCCCCCCAACACAAGTACTGAGCCTGAGCTCTAGAGCCTGCAAGCGGAGGGCACTGAAGCCTGCTTGCTCTAAGGGCCCATGCTCAGCAACGGAGGAGCCTGTGCAATGAAAAGCCTGCACACCTCAATGGAAAAGTCACCCCCTCTTTCCATAACTAGAGAAAACCCTGTGCATGGCAACAAAGACCCAGCACAGCCAAAAAAGAAAAAAAAAGTACCTGTAAAAAGGATTGTGCGTGCGCGCACACACACACCCACACATGAGCACACACACATACACAAGCACTGGGAGGAGGCGGATTGTGGGGAGATGCTAGGTGAGGATTTCTGGTCTTTCATTATTAGGATTATGACTGGGAAGACAAAGCGTTGCTTTGAGATTTGTCTGTGTGTTTGAAAAGGTGGCTGAACGTTATTAATGTATTCCAGGAAGTACCAAACACCACCTTGAAGCCTTTATCAGCTTTCTTTGCTCTAATTTCTAAAGCAAAAATGCCTTTCCTCCAAATACTCTATTAAACGAACATATGAAATTAATGAAACATATCATTACTTTTACAATGGCCAAATTGTAGGTTTGTCACAGTACAGAGACAGAAACTCATTAAGTCATTGTGCTTCTGCTTCACATTTTATAGTGTATTAAAAGAAGAATTTTCCAAACCTACCAAACCTTTTTTTTTTCCTATTGTCTCTCTGAAACTTCTTTTACAGTTCGAGCTGCAAATCATCCGACTTATCTCTCTATGCCTGTAGATATTGTTGGAACAGAAATTAAGAATAGCTGTGGCTGAAAATGAGAATCTCAATTTGGGGCTGTGAATTTCATGGTTTATTTGAAAACTGGGATAGAGTTGACAAGTCTTGCATCCTTTGAAAGCAGAAGAGGACAGCAGCATTCTTCTTTATCAACCCATCAGAGCCTTTCCCTTCTATATTTCAGGGGAACTGAATTATTTATCCCATTGGGTTTGGGCATTTTAGCGAACGTCAGCAGAGTTGCAGTGTGAAGCCAGGCTGATTGTTCCCCTCTATGTTATACTGAAAACGCGGCATCTTTTGAGTGGCTGCTGTGACCATAAGAAAGAGTGATATGAGAAGTCAAGGGTGAATCTGGTAGTACTGTTCACTTCTTCGAGACCCTGTCCCTGCCCTGAACTGTAATCAAACTCTTTGAAAGAGTATGAAAATCCTCTCAAATCTATACACACAAGTACTTCCTCATTGCCTTTAATTTTCAAAACCAGCCTGCATTTTAACAAGTATTGAACAGTAACAGTTTGACATGATTTATTTTTAAATGGGCTTCCCAGATAGCTCAGTGCTAAAGAATTCGCCTGCCAATACAGTTCTGTCCCTGGGTCAGGGAGATCCCCTGGAGGAGGAAATGGCAACCCACTCTGGTATTCTTGCCTGGGAAATCCCATGGACAGAGGAGCTTGGTGGGCTGCAGTCCATGGGGTCACAAGAGTGTCGGACATGACTGAGTGATGGAGCACACACACGGGCTTTCTTAAGTATCTGTAGAGTTTTTTCACTTTGGGGAAAAGCAAAGCAAACAAAATGTCTCATTAGGTTCTTGTCAGAAAAAGTGTCTTTGTGACTTCCATCACAGAGCTTTGCCCTTCTTGTCTTATTTTGGAAAATCATTTAGGAAATGACCTGTTGACGGGAAAAAAAAAGTATTTCCTTTGCCCTATCCCATATTCTCCTGGGTATCCCTCAGTTAATCGTTGTATCATTCTGTTAATCTTTGTGTTAGTCAGGGTTCGAGAGACCTCTGGAGATTGACTGATGGATTGATTAATTTTAAGGAATTGACTGAAAGTTCAAAATCTGTATAGGCTGACTGGAAACTCAAGCGGGATTTCTGTGTTACAGTCTCGAGGCACAATTCTTTCTTCTCTGGTTTTTGCTTTAAAGGCCTTCAGCTGTTTGGATGAGGCTCATCCACCCATGTGATGGAAGCTAATCTGCTTAACTTAAATTCAGTTGGTTGTAAATATTAGTCATATCTGCAAAAATACCTTCACAGCAACATCTAAACTAGCTTTACTTAAGCACTGGGCACCATAGCCTAGCCAAACTGACACATGAATTTAAATGTCATACCTCTCAAAATGAAATTATTGCCTTATGCTTTATTTTGCATTGGAAGAATATGATATTTTGATTGAAAGAGACTGGATTTAAAATCCAGGTCTGCCACTTACTGTATGTTCTTAACCAAGCATAAAATTTTCTGAGTTTTAGTTTTCTGACTTATAAAATCATGCATCATAGCAAGAGTCTTTCTGTTGCAAGATATAGAAAACTCAATCCAATCAAAGTCAGAAAAGAAAGGGGGCATGGATTGGCTCAAGGGACGAATATTTTGAGGTGTCGGCATGAATTCAGGATTCAGATTGATCCAGAGCCCAAACAATGTCAGGGAGGCTCTGTTTGGTTCTCGTTTCTTTGTCTCCTATCTTAGTTCCCTTTGCTCTTAGTTTCATCCTCATAAGGCTCTCCCCTTGTGGTGGCAAGCCATTTCTTGCAGCTTCAGCCTACAGCCTTTTAGGTTACGGGTCAGTAGAGGGCACATTCCTATTCTTCCAAGACATCCTGTGTCCAGGTCAGGAAGTGCCTGCAAAGCCAAGCCTGGTCCCACGCTCTGCTTCCTGCAGTTGCAGAAAGAGCCCCATCCAAAGAGATGGACTGAGAATAGGCAGTGGATGTGCTCAGACTCTGTTTTGTCTGACTCTGCAACCCCGTGGGCTGTAGCCCACCAGGGTCCTCTGTCCATGGGATTATCCTGGCAAGAATACTGAAGTGGGTTGCCATGTCCTTCTCCAGGGGCTCTTCCTGACCCAGGGATCAAACTCATATCTCTGAGGTCTCCTGGGTCTCCTGCATTGGCACGTGGGTTCTTTACTACCTAGAAAGCACCACTTAAGAAGCCCCAGACAGTGGATAGATTCCTAATGAAAAATTTGAGTCCCCTTATCCAAAAAGGGAGAATGGGTGCTAGAGAGGCAAAAACAAACATTCATTGCTTGATGACTTTATACTTAGCCCACAGGGTGGCTGATAAAACCACAGTGTGTTTATAAAACCCATGAAGCATAACAAAAATTCAGTGAATGACTGTTGCTGTTTTGAAATGCTTCTATTGGTACAGCTTGGGAGAACTCTGAATTGAACATACTTTGGAGTGTGTGAAAACAGTGCTTCTGTCTCAGTTCTGACTTCCGCAGGTCCTTCCCTTCCTTATTTGCTGTCTTTTTTGAGAGGACTGGCCTTAGAGTTCAGTTTGCCTTCTCAGATCAGCTCTGATTGGTATAAGTTCCTAGCTAAATATTCTTAGGCACTGGAGCACGTGTCAGGAATGGACATACTATACAGGTTAGAAAAAAATGGTTCAGATATATTTTTAAAAATAATGAGCAGTTAGGGGATTTGTCTTAGATCGTCTTATCTAGACAGTCAACATCATCTTGGCATATCATTTGTGTGTAATCAACCTGTCCTAAAGAGAATAAATAAAACTTATTGGAAGTAAAACTTTGGCAAATTGAAATGATAATCCAGGATAATTTTTGGTTGAAATTGAAATGAAGGGAGTTCAAGTTGGGGGAAAACAATGGGAATTCTGAGATTCATAATCAGCTTGTTCGTTGTTGTTCAGTTGCTAAGTTGTGTCCAGCTCTTTGCAACTCCATGGACTGCAGCACGCCAGGCTTCCCTGTCCTTCACTATCTCCTGGAGCTTGCTCAGACTCATGTCCATTGAGTCAATGATGCCATCCAACCATCTCATCCTCTGTCGTCCCCTTCTCCTCATGCCCTCAATCCTTCCCAGCATCAGGGTCTTTTCCAATGAGTCAACTCTTCACATCAGGTGGCCAAAGTATTGGAGCTTCAGCACCAGAACTTCCAATGAGTACTCAGGGTTGATTTCCTTTAGAACTGACTGGTTTAATCTCCTTGCCATCCCAGGGATGCTCAAGAGTCTTCTCCAACACCACAATTCAAAAGCATCAATTCTTCAGCACTCTGCCTTCTTTATGGTCCAGTTCTCACATCTGTACATAACTACTGGAAAAACCATAGCTTTGAGTATATGAACCTTTGTCAGCCAAGTGATGTCTCTGCTTTTTAATATACTGTCTAGGTTTGTTATAGCCTTTCTTCCAAGGAGCAGTGTCTTTTAATTTCACGCCTGCAGTGATTTGGGGTCCCAAGAAAATAAAATTTGTCATTGTTTCAAGCCTTTCCCAATCATTTGCCATGAAGTGATAGCACTGGATGCCCATAATCAGCTTATCTTGAGCAAAAGAATTAAAAGCAAGAAATGGAACATATTGACCCCTGAGGTAAACTTAAACACAGAGCCCTCCACTCCACACTCTTTATTTCATTGTTTTAGTTCTAGTCCCAAAGTTTCTCTCTCCTTCTCTTTTTAACTTCTTTCCCAGCATTTTTCTTTATACAGCTGTCCCTTGGTGTCAATGGGAGATTTATTCAGGAACTCCTGTGCATGCCCAAATCTGTGGATGCTCATGTCTATTATATAAAATAGTAGGGATACAAGGAATACAGTCAGTGCTCCATATCCATGGGCTTTGCATCCGAGGAGTTGGAGGGCCAACCACTCCATTTTCGACAACACTCTTGGGCTTGTCAGTAGCATTTCAGTTTGCCTCAGGAAAAAAAATGAAGTATGTATGTGTGCGTGCGTGCGCGTGTGTGTGTGTGTGTATATTGGTGATGTTGGTGGGATATTAGAGATGTTGGAATTAAAGACTGTGAAAATAGAAATTGCTCAAGTAATAGTATTATTTTGAACAAATTGGAAAAGGAAGAGATAGTAGGTAAGAATACTTCTAAAAATCAACTTTAAGTGGCAATTCGAGCACCTAAAACCCAGCAAAATTTTAGACCTTAACTTTGATCGAGACCAAGCATTGCTTGAAAGAGCATCCATTTTTTAAACTACTGCATCTATAGGAAAAAATCGCCTTTAGGAGGTAGGGAAGAAGGTGAGGTGACAAGAGAAAATTAATTTCTTGGAAGGGTTTTTATGACGGCCACAGAAATTCTTTACAGAAATATTTTTGAATACTTTTCCAAATCATTCTATTCTATATTTTCTCAAATTTTTGAGAGTTGAGGACGTTGCTTTGCATAGTCAAATGTTTTCCTCTCCTATGCCAGCAGACTGTCAAAACCTGAGGATTACTCCCACTTCCTGGGCTGCTGGCATCAACCTTCAGTAAGGAGAGGGGGCAAGTACCCCGAAATACTGGAAACACACTAAAGCTTTATGAACAAATATTTAGAAGCAGATTAGATTTTAGTTCCCCAACCTTGCTGTACATTCACATACATGGAAGTAAAATTAAATTTGAGAACAAATCAAGTGAGTGGAAAAGGAAGAAAAACTCTTCAGAGAAAGAACTGTACAGACACTGGAAGAGTTGTATTTACTTTCTCATCTGCATTTTGAGTCAAAAGCTTATCATGATTCATTTAAATAATGATATCTTCTCAAAGTGTTAGCCTCTCAAGCATTTCCAATATTTTATTTTTTTCTAAGTATCTCAACAAGATTCTTTGCCCATCAGTACTGTTCCAGGGCACTGTTATGAACATGAGCCAACTTATCCTTGGCACCTTTAGCTGGAAACAGCAGAGAGGTCAGTGTACTGATAGTAATTGAATTTTACCATGATCATGACTGCCACCTAGACAGAAATGCAGAGTAATGTATTATTTACATCAACAATGAGAATATTTATGGAATGCTGACTAAGGGCTAAGTGATTTTCATTAATTATGCCAATCAGTGTTTATATAAGCTATCTGAGGTAAGTTTAATTATCACCACTTTTTTGAATGAAGAAACCGAGGCTCCAGTAGATGAGTGACCTGGCTAGTGATGGAATTCCATCCTGAGTCCTGACTCCAAAGCTCACGTTTTAACCACTCGTGCTGTACTCAAGGGTAGACCTTGGCTAATACTTGTGATTTTTAAGTAAATAAACATGGTTATGGACTGATTTGGAGATGGGGCAAATAAGTAGCCACTCCAAGGTCATCACTCTCTTCTTTAGCTCTGGGGGGAAAAAATGAAAGTGGCTTTCCCAGCTCACGTCAATGCATTGTTAAGTCATTTTTATTGAGTGTTTTAGTTGCGGCTTCCCCTTGTTGTGCTAGAGAGACAGTTCCACTTTTGTGTGATGAATCTTGGACAGATCTCTTAACTTTCCATTCAATTTTGCTTTAAGATATTCTCAGTTGCTGTTTAAAACTCAGTATAGTTCACTTTATCAGATCAGTCTCAAACAGGGTCAAGCTTGACTTCCTTCCCCACTTTTCTCACCTTCATTCATACCTTACAAGTGCCAGCCTTGACTGTGGATATAGTGGCTTGAATTGGGGACGAAAGGGAGGGGAGATGTGATCTGCTCTTTGTGCAGTTCCTCCGCGCTTCATCTGGTAGATCCCCCGTCCCCACTGTCTCTGAACTCTGTCCTTCGGGGCTACCTTCTCGCCCACCGTCAAGGAGGAAGTGGAGAAGGCTTGTGGGCGGCTGCATCGTGATGGAGGGTGCCTCTGGCTCACTCTAGTTCAGTCTGGTGGCATTTGATTCTGGAGCCCACAGCTGATCTGTAGTCCCTCCTGTTTCATGGAACAGTGTCCTTTTCCCAAGCTGCCTCTGTTGCTCAGGATCCATCCTTCCCTCAAAGCACAGTGAGCTGCCCCCTTTGTCTCTGTCAGAACCAATCAGCATGTGCCGCAGCCCATTTTCTGGGTTCTCTGTCCCTTTGCTTGGCCCAGTAGCTGCATAGATTCTTCACGGGAACTGTCATTTGTCACCTGAAATTCTCTAACACATGCAGCCACAGGAAGTGCTTGAGTTCCTTTCTCTGTTCTTCTGAGGCACCAAAGATGGAAGGATACCTTCTTCTTCCAGGCCCTTGACGTTACGGTTCTTTCAGACTCCAGTGCCCCGAGCTATTCCAGCAGGCCTCACGCTGGTAGACATCCCTGGACCCACTTGTGTATTCAATACACATCTAATGCTTCTCTTTCCCTTCTCCATGAGGAAGAGGCCTTGGGGGTTACTGAAAATGAAAACACGTTAGCAATGGAGGCTGCCAAACGTCTTTCCCAAGAATGTTGTCATCGTGTTCCAAGCTGGTGGCTGCTCCAGGGTAGGGCTGTGGGTTCTACAGCTTAGGAATAACTCATCTTGGGGTGTGGGGCCATCTCCCTTTCTCTCAGAGTGACTCTTTGTGACTGCCCCTTCCCTACACACCTGGTTTCACAGAGGAAAGCAATTTCTCCACAAACTTTCAGCTCAAAAATCCAACCACACTCCACCCCTTCTTAAGTAAACTGGGGGTGCCAGTGAAAGTGATCATGTGTCTTTCTTCATAATCCCCACAGATAGATTGCTGGTCATCACTTCTGGAGACTCACTGGTGCCCTGATGGCTGAGACTGTGGGATAACTAGCATCTTTCCCTCATTTATTCCCAATTAAAATATAATAGAAAAAATCTGTTTTGCCATCTTGTTACTTATAGATACACTCTTCATTGTGTACCTCAGCCTCTGAGAGCTGAGATTACCCAATAAATTGCTCTCCAAGCCATAGTCTGGTTGTGTCAGTCAGGAAATACCTACTGGATATCTGCTTATTATAGTACAGTTTTAGGGACCTGTCACTGTTTCGGAAGATAACCTTTTAGGGAGGCAGTGAACCGTGAGGCTAAATTTGACTGTGTTTTAGTTTATTCCAGGATAATAGGAAGTCTAGTAAGAGTGACAGGAGAAGGCAATGGCACCCCACTCCAGTACTCTTGCTTGGAAAATCCCATGGATGGAGGAGCCTGGTAGGCTGCAGTCCATGGGGTCGCTGAGAGTCAGACACGACTGAGCGACTTCACTTTCACTTTTCACTTTCATGCATTGGAGAAGGAAATGGCAACCACTCCAGTGTTCTTGCCTGGAGAATCCCAGGGATGGGGGAGCCTGGTGGGCTGCCGTCTATGGGGTCGCACAGAGTCAGACACGACTGAAGCGACTTAGCAGCAGCAGCAGCAGCAGTAAGAGTGACACTGAACAGGTCGGGGAGACATCTCTTCACGTTGTTCTTCTTTATCCAGAAGGCCTTGAGCACATTTCTTTTTTAAATTTTTATTCATTTATTTATTTACTGCTGTGCTGGGTCTTCATTGCTGTGTGGATTTCTATCTAATTGCAGCAAGCAGAGGCCACTCTTAGTTGCTGTGCAGGGGCTTCTCAATGCAGTGGCTTCTTTTGCAAAGCACGAGCTCTAGGGGTGGGCAGGCTGCAGCAGTTGCAACTTATGGGCTTTGGAGCACAGGCTTGGTAGTTGTGGTGCATTGATTTAGTTGCTCCACAGTATGTAGGATCTTCTGGAACCAGGGATCAGACCCATGTCTCCTGCATTGGCAGGCAGATTCTCTATCACTGAGCCACCAGGTAAATTCTTGAGTGCATTTCTGACTTAACTAGATTTTAGCCATATTCACTAATACTATTTTCAGAGGATATACAAATAGAATCTTCAGGCACAGTTAAATGTGCACCTGAAATTGGTACTTGTTCTTTATATTCTCCAACCCAAGAATATACCCTCAAGATTGTAGCCCTGTACTCCCAATGACTTCATTAGATTTTCTGTAGTATCAATAAAAACTGTATAACTTGAAGTTTAAAAGATTTCAAGGGTGGTTTCCACCATACCTTTCAATTGTTGTTGTTGAGTTGCTAGGTTGTGTCCAGCTCTTTGCTACCCCATGTACTTCAGCATGCCAGGCTTCTCTGTCCATCACTGTATCCCTGAGTTTGCTCAAACTCATGTCCATTGAATCAGGGATGCCATCCAACCATCTCATCCTCTGTCGCACCCTTCTTCTCTTGCCCTCAATCTTTTGCAGCATTAGGGTCTTTTCCAGTGAGTTAGCTCTTTGCCTCAGGTGGCCAAAGTATTACAGCTTCAGCTGCAGCATCAGTCCTTCCAGTGAATATTCAGGGTTGATTTCCTTTAGCACTGACTGGTTTGATCTCCTTGCTGTTCAAGGGACTCTCAAGAGTCTTCTCTAGCACCACAGTTCAAAAGCATCAGTTCTTTGGTGCTCAGCTATCTTTATGGTCTAACTCTCTCATCTGTACATAACTACTGGAAAAACCATAGCTTTGACTATATGGACTTTTGTTAGCAAAGTGATGTCTCTGCTTTTTAATACACTGCCTAGGTTTGACAAAGCTATTCTTCAAGGAACAAGTATGTTTTACTTTCGTGGCTGCAGTCATGAAATTAAATACCTTTCAATATTATCTTGATTAATCAAACTCTCTGTTTTAAACTGTCTTGTTTCACTATAGACCATTCGTATGTTTTCCTCTACTGTGTGCTTATTCAGACTCTTGCTTTTCATTAATATACAGGTCATATGTTACCACTGTCTCTACATGATTAATAGAATCTACTTCTTTGACCAGGTTGATGAAGTTCAGATAAAAGAGAAAGTATAAAATATTTGCTGGAAAAAGTCTTTAATCCACAACAGTCACTGTAATTCTTTGTAAAGAAAGATGAACATGTGTATCTGCATGGCATTCTTGTCCTATTGTTGATGTTCTTAAAAAACAGCACTCTATAAAACATAACAAGATACGAAACAACTAGTCAGAGTTTCTAAAGGCTTGTGGGAAAGAGATAAGAGGTTAATAAATGGTCAAAAGACAGCAAAGGAAACTAAAAGAAACAGAGAAAGATCAAATAGAAGGTATTACATTATGTATTATAAAATGAATTTTTATGTAAATTGAAATAAAATTTCACAGACTGAAAAAAATGGAGACATTAGGTAAAGTTGATTTGGGTAGAAAAATTAAATGGTGGAGGGAAGTTATTGGACTTATATGCTATTAAAATTACAGTTAAAATATTTGGAAATTTGAAAATTTATAAATTTGTGACTACAAAGTAAAATAAGCATTAAAAAAAATACTGCCAAATATTTGCTTTTCTTTTTAAATCACAGAAAATCAGAAATCAGGGAACCAAAAATGTCAGTATTGAAAACTAAAGAAAGAGAAGACAGCCATTCAAATTGTTTGAGGAGTCTTGGACAGGAGTTCAAAGAAGTCTACAAATGTATCAGACACTTGTCTTTGGAATCCAGGGCTATTCTTGTCTGATGATTCTAATTATAATTCCAAGAATAATAATACAGTACATTTGTAGAAAATAAATCTGTAACTTAAGAGCTCAAAGAGATTATTGTCAAGTGAGAACAGCAGTGAGCCAGAATCTGCAGTTTCAACTAGAAACAAAGTGCATTAACCTTTGAACAAAAGGAGGAGGTAGAAGAGGAGAGGAAGGAGGAAGACAGGCTTTTTTGGTGGGCAACTTTCTTAACCCCTCTGGAGTATTTTTAAAAAATATCTTTTAATCTTAATCTTATTTGTTTCTCTGGGAGTATTGTTAGAAAAAGCATATGATTTCTATATATTATAATAGAAAATCTAGAAATATGGCAAAATACATTTTTTTCTCACACATATGAGAAAAATTCTTTCTAAAATTTATGCCTCCTGCCTTATTTTCTGAATAATATGTTGTACTTTGCACGTTTGAAAATATGTAGTAGAATTTAATTGAATCAAAAAACCCCACTATTTGGGGGAAATCAGATAGATTTTACTCTTATTTTAAAAAGAAAACTATTACGAGCATCTTTTACTAAGATTTTTGTACTGTTCTTTGACTATTTCTCAAAGTGGAATTACTCAAAGATAAGAACATTTAAATATCTTTAAAACTCTTACTTTGGTTAACCAGTTATTTGCAAAATCTTAATTTGAGATCTGATTTAGAAAAGTTTTATTCTTTGTGGAGAATTTTCAGAACAATTTGCAGAATCTAAAATAGCTAAAATATGTAAGTAACCCAGGGGCCTAACTGCACTCACCCTGCCTCTTCTCCCTGTCTCTTCCTTCTGAGATAGATGCATTGAGTAGACTCTTTTGAATGGTCAATCAGTAAACATTTCTTCCTAGAGAAGAAGTTGTTGGTGGGTTGATTTACTTGGATACAAAATATGTAGTACTGTCTGTCTCGATATTTTTGCTTTGTGGGTAATGGTATACCCTGGATTCTGAGTTTAATGTAAGTTTTGGTTCTCTCTCTTAAAAAAAAAAAAACAAAAACATTCTTGATCATTAAAATGGAAGTCTTGAGAGATGTATTCAAACTCATTAAACTACCTGTGATTTCTACCTCTGAAATTGTGTGTTCAGAAATAGAAAGTTCATGATGTAAGTTAAAAAAAGGCATGTCTGTAAAAGGCATGTCCAGATTATGGGTAATGGGCAAGTTTAAAATGCCGTTACTCATTTGTCACTAGGACCCTGACTTAGAAACTTTGAACTGTATATGGTCCCTCTGAATGTGTTTTGGAGCTTGCTGCTGCTCCCGCTGCTGAGTCACTTCAGTCGTGTCTGACTCTGTGTGACCCCATAGACGGCAGCCCACCAGGCTCCCCCATCCCTGGGATTCTCCAGTCAAGAACACTGGAGTGCGTTGCCATTTCCTTCAATGCATGAAAGTGAAAAGTGAAAGTGAAGTCGCTCAGTCGTGTCTGACTCTCAGCGACCCCATGGACTGCAGCCTACAAGGCTCCTCCATCCATGGGATTTTCCAGGCAAGAGTACTGGAGTGGGGTGCCATTGCCTTCTCCAGTTTTGGAGCTTAGTTTGGCCTAAAATCTAAATTCAGGAATGACTTTATAGAGAGTGAACTTTGTATTTAACTCCTATCCTTTGACATATAAAATGTTGGCAAGAAAGTGGGACATTTCAGGATTAGACCAGGTAACCTCAAAAGCCACTACAAAATTCTCACCTTGAAGGAGCTTTCAAAATGCTGACAATTCTGTCTTCCTGTGTTGATAACTCTTGATGGTTGATTGATAGTGGGTTCAGGGGTAGTTAGAATGAGTGGTGAGAGAGTTGAGGAAATTACTTAGACATGTTAAATCAAAGGAAAGAAAAGTTTTGCTAGTAAGAGACCTAGGACATATTAGAACACATGAGGTCCAATTATCAAACCTGTTTGACCACATGCCATTGAATTCATTATATACCTGTTCATGTCTGCACTTCAGAAGCCTCTTGTTGTCTCTTACTGGGGCTTCTGTAAGCCAGTTTGCTTTCATTCTGTGTTCTCTTCTTCTCCCAACTATTACCACTGATCCATGCGTCAAGCCTACATACCTATTCCTACATACCATAACCTAGTCCTACATACTCCCCTCGTCTACTATTCTTTGAAAAGTGTTTTCCTACTATTGTTTGAAAAATATATCCACGTACATGTTTTCTTTTTCCTTTTCTATGTGAATTTGAAGACCCTTGGTTGGGGGCAGAGGTGGGGAACTCTACCCTTTTCTATAAGTGGAGGAAATCATCAGTAAGATGGAGAGTGAAGGTGAATTGTGACTTGGGAAAACCAAATCTCCTCTGAATGTCCTGTCCTATATTTCTAACTGCATGAGCAAGTGTCTAGTTTCCCAGACTGGTTAAAATTAAGATGTGAATTTACAAGGATGTTGGTATATCAGGTTATAAAAAGCAAGGTCTCTGTTAAAATTAAAAGAACATTGCAGTCCAATCATCTTACATCAGAATAGTTTTAGTTTGGCTGAATATAAATGTCATGGTAGCTATGAGAGAATATTTTTGTGGACCACTTTGCATTTTTTATGTCCACCAAGGGGGAACTCTTTCGAGAAAGCTGGCTCATAAGGTTACTTCAGTGCTTTTGAAATTCAAGATGTAGAGTGAGCTTTGCCAAGTAGAGCACTATCTAGCTCAGTGATCAAACACTGTGTATTTGGAAAGCAGAACTGAAAGTATGCTAATTGTTTGCCTGCATTCACGACATCCAGATACAGCATTAACAGAAGCTGTTTTTGATATGATTTGCTGCTTCCATTGCTTCTTTTTGAATAATTAATTCTCTGTGTATTTACCTATAACGTTCATTCCACCAAAAAAACATGTTGATTAAAGTATTCACAAGACATGTCCTAAAATTCCAACTGGTTGTGAATTTCAGGGCAAAGTTGTTTGCTGACATTCTGATCTCCTGTGGGTAGTTCTTGAAGTCTAACAGTTCAGTTCAGTCACTCAGTCATGTCAGACTCTTTGTGACCCCCAAAACTGCAGCACCCCAGGCCTCCCTGTCCATCACCAACTCCTGGAGTCTACCCAAACCCATGTCCAATGAGTCGGTGATACCGTCCAACCATCTCATCCTCTATCGTCCCCTTCTCCTCCTGCCCTCAATCTTTCCCACATCAGAGTGTTTTCAAATGAGTCAGCTCTTCACATGAGGTGGCCAAAGTACTGGAGTTTCAGCTTCAACATCAATCCTACCAATGAACACCCAGGACTGATGTCCTTTAGGATGGACTGGCTGGATCTCCTTGCAGTCCAAGGGACTCTCAAGAGTCTTCTCCAACACCACAGTTCAAAAACATCGATTCTTCGGCACTCAGGATTCTTTACTTCCCTGGTGGCTCAGACGGTAAAGCGTCTGTCTACAATGCTGGAGACCTGGGTTTGATCCCTGGGTTGGGAAGATTCCCTGGAGAAGAAAATGGCAACCTGCTCCAGTACTCTTGCCTGGAAAATCCCATGGATGGAGGAGCTTGGTGCAGGCCACTGTCCATGGGGTCGCAAAGAGCCGGGCACAACTGAGCGATTTCAATCACTTCACTCACTCACTCACTCAGGATTCTTTATAGTCCAACTCTCACAACTATACATGACCACTGGAAAAACCATAGCCTTGACTAGATGGACCTTTGTTTTTCAAAGTGATGTCTCTGCTTTCGAATATGCTGTCTAGGTTGGTCATAACTTTCCTTCCAAGGAGTAAGCATCTTTAATTTCATGGCTGCAGTGACCATCTGCAGTGATTTTGGAGCCTAGAAAAATAAAGTCTTGCTGGGAGCCAGCGTGAGGAATCCCGCCCGTGGCAAAGGTCATGAGGAAGAAAGCTTGACAAAACACAAGGGCGTGATCAGGCTTCAGGGGTTCCCCCTGGAATTTCTTGAGCATCCACCCCCCAAAACCAGAGTCTGCCTGCTTTACTGTGCTATGCTTTCCACCTACTCTTCTGACATTAACAGGGGGCTGTCCCCCCACCACCTTTTTCTGGAAAAAGTTAATTTAGAGCTTTTACATAATAAATCTCCTGGGCATAATAAGAGTTTTTCAATCCAAAAACCCCTCTGATGGCTTTCTAGCCTGCCTGCCGGACTCTTACAGCTGCGCATGTGATTGTTTGTGGCCTCCCGACTGCGAGAGGCACAGAAGCTTAAAACATCCTAGGAATGTAGGGGCTTCCAAGGAGTCAAAATTATTAGAATAGGACTGATTAAAGGTTTCATTTGTTGAGCCAATACTTGCTGCCAAATTTTCATATCTTTTATTTGTAGATATAGTTGGTATACAGAAAAACAGGTAGTAGCCCTGCTATTAGCAACATTAGATCTGTGAGTTAAGTACTTTCTTTGTTATAACCCACTGCACCTTTGTTCTACAGGAATGTAACTTTATTTAGTACTTTGAGGCTGATGCAGAGTAAAGAAAAAACACTTCTAGGGAAAAAGAGTTTTCTGATTGATAAACATTTATCTATGAAGAGAGCCATAAAAATGTTAACAGGCCTCTTGGCCAGAAGATAATGTAAACCACTTGAGACCTTTTGTATAGAGGAAGGTATGCAAAAAGAAAGCCTGGTCTCAATGAGGATCAGGACTGCTGCCCCTGCATAACTCTGCATATTCCATTATTTCTTTATGTACAACTTGGGATATATAAGCTGATTTTGAAAATAAAGTCTTGAGTCTTGCACTGATGCTGGGCTCCCCCATGTCGTTCTTTTCTCCCCTTTTCTGGCTGAATTCTCATCTGGAGCATGGAGGCTCACCAAGTCTGCTTACTTGCCCTGGCTTCTAAGATCCATGCCAGAGGGAGCCCAAGTCAGGGCACCCTCCACTATTCAAGTGGGCGCCAGTGGCCTAACATAGATGGTACAAACCTCTTGTCTCAAGGTTTTATTAATTTTCTGCGTAAACCAAGTTATTCAGCCTCTTTTCTCCACTAATTTTCCTACTATACTATTCTTTCCTAATCTCTTTATATTTCTAATTAAATAGTCCTTTCCCATACTCTGACTCCATCCCCACTTTGAATTCCATGGATCCACCGGGGCTGGACCCCAGCAAAGTCTGACACTGTTTTCACTCTTTTCCCATCTATTTCCCATGAAGTGATGGGACCAGAGGCCATGATCTTAGTTTTCTGAATGTTGAGTTTTAAGCCAACTTTTTCACTCTCCTCTTTCACTTTCATCAAGAGGCTTTTTAGTTTCTCTTCACTTTCTGCCATAAGGGTGGTATCATTTGCATATCTGAGGTTATTGATATTTCTCCCAGCAATCTTGATTCCAGCTTGTGCTTCATCCAGCCCAGCATTTCTCATGATGTTGAAGAACCTAGGTTAAAATTTTAAGTCCCCTTCATGTTAAAACCCCGGAGGCAGGCCATGCCTCATGGAAGATAACTTT
>SJXQ01000016.1:0-44042 GCA_006408695.1 Aepyceros melampus | reverse complement strand
ACTAAGGTCTGTCTAGTCAAGGCTATGGTTTTTCCTGTGGTCATGTATGGATGTGAGAGTTGGACTGTGAAGAAGGCTGAGCGCCAAAGAATTGATGCTTTTGAAGTGTGGTGTTGGAGAAGACTCTTGAGAGTCCCTTGGACTGCAAGGAGATCCAACCAGTCCATTCTGAAGGAGATCAACCCTGGGATTTCTTTGGAAGGAATGATGCTAAAACTGAAGCTCCAGTACTTTGGCCACCTCATGTGAAGAGTTGACTCATTGGAAAAGACCCTGATGCTGGGAGGGATTGGGGGCAGGAGGAGAAGGGGATGACCGAGGATGAGATGGCTGGATGGCATCACTGACTCAATGGACATGAGTCTGAGTGAACTCCGGGAGTTGGTGATGGACAGGGAGGCCTGGCGTGCTGTGATTCATGGGGTTGCAAAGAGTCGGACACGACTGGGCGACTGAATGAATGAACGAATTGACCAAAGGTATCATGCTTTAGATGAATATTAAAAATAACAGAGCTTATTTTTTGCATATGACATTAGATCCTCAGTTTTATTTCTGATGGTATTCGTAATGAAACAGCCAAAAAAAAAAAAAAAAAAGTCATTTAGTTGCCCCTCTGTAAAGCTCGTCACTTGTGGTCTAGGTCTTGAAGTGTTCTTAATTAGGCAGACAACCTTGTTAAAGGGAAATGGAAATAGCCAATAATTATGCATGAGATCTAATGAAGGCATTATTGAGGGAACCAAGGAAGATATATTTCTGGACAAAAAAGAGCAGTTACTCCCTTTGTGTGACATTAATTTCTTAAAGGAATCAAAAAAAATTAGATTCTGAAGAGAACATAGAAGTTCATTTTCAAATAATTTCAAATAGTTTCAAGAACGCCTGAACTACTTGGCTTTGGTTTTCTGCAAGCATGTCTTTAAGCTGGTTGAGTAAATACTGGGAATGACTGAGTGGGATATTTCAAATCAAAACTGGGTTTGAGAACTGAGGTTTAGGACAAGAGAATTAGAAAAGGATCTTAACTCCTACATAAAACAAGACACTCCAGTGAAACGTCTAACAACCAAGTGAATCAAATCAATGTAATCAGTACCCTCAATGCTACAAACACAGACACATGCTGGATAAAAGCAAAATAACAATAACAACATAATAATAATGAAACTGAGCTTAAAAGGTGAATACCTAAGCAGAAAAATGGAGAGGGAACTCAAAGCCAGAGCAACAGAACAGAATATATGGACTTAGGCTACAGAGAGTTAGAGGGGAGCTCTTGCATAAAGCATGGAAGATTGGATGGCTACCTCATCCACAGAAAAGAGATGAGAAAACTAAAGAAATATCATGGAAGTTTTCTGGATGCCTGGAGCTATAAGTAAGGTTAAAAACAAAAGTCAGTTACAAGAAATCAAATCCCCATATTTAACTTATTTTACTATTACAGTATTAGAACTACAAGCTGAGAAATTATTAGCAAAACTGTTTTGAAGTCCTCAGAGAAGCAAATAATAAACCACTAAATGTGGATTCTTCCATAAAACAGAGCCCTTAAGACGTCTTAGAAAATAGAACCCTCACTGAATATGAGTTCATAATTAAAATGGTAAATTATGTAAGAAAATTATGTATCAGGACAGAAAATTAGCTGGTGCAAGATAGAGGAGAATTAGAACTCCAAGCAGAGAAAATAGAACAATCTGAAAGAATCTATACAATAAGTATAATTACAGGCTTTTGAGCTTAATGAAGGAATAAAAACTGTAATAAATATGAACTGATATATAGAAAAAGAACATGTAGATTTGAAAAAATTCAAGTAGAACCTCTAAAAAAAAGTTATTAAAATTGTAAACAATACATGACTTAAACAACATATTAAGTACCGAAAGGAGATAACTGACCCAGTGGAGAGGGATCTGAGGAAGGTACTAGTGGGCTGAACCTAAAGATAAAAAGACAGACAGACAGTAAGTACTGGCTAAGAAGCATGGAAGAGAGAATGAGAAGGCCCAACAGAAAGATGGGACAGGGGCAATAATTTAAGATATAATGCCTGATTTTTTTTGTAGAATTGAAGAAACATATTAATGCCTAAGTGGAAGAAGCACGCAAGTTCTAAAGAATATGAAATAGATTTACACACGGACATCCTATGGTGAAAACTGCAGAACCATTTAAGGCATAGACAAAAATGTAAAAGCAGCCAGAGAGAAAAACTAACGTCCTGCTGACAGTTATCAACAGCAGACCTCAAAAGAAAATAGAATAATAGGTAGAAAATTTTAAGGGAAAAATCACTGTGAACTTAGAATTCTAAATCAAGTTAAACTATAATATAAGAATTAAGATAAAATATAAACATTTTCAGATGAAAAGGAGCAGGGCGTTTATGACTTAAAGACTCTTACTCTAAGAACTACAGAAGAATGTACTTCAGGAGAGAGGAAATGGAACTCAGAAGGATTTGGAAGTGAAAAAGCAATGGAGAACTAATATTGCTGAGCATGTTGATAAATGTGAATAAGCACTGACTATAAAAATAAAATTCACTTCAGTGACAGTTAAAGTGGAAGCAACATTTCCAAAGTAATATCGTGGAGCATGAGGGAATGGTGCGAAGGAAGAGTGGAGTGTATATTGTTTAGGAGGATACATTGATTTCAGTCTCTAAGTTATGTTTTCATGTTCAAAATGTAAAAGTAATAAGTAAAAAAAGTAGACAGAAATCAAGTCAGCAAGCTAGTAGTGGGAGAAAAGGAATTAAGAAATTCTATCAGACAACAATAGGAAAGAAAGAAGAAAAAAATTGAAAACAAAATGAAGAGGTTAAATGGTTATATACACGAATTTTATAGAAATTTCAAAACACATATACATATTTTACAATCATATCAGGCATATTAAGGATTATAATCATATGAGACAGGTGATAAATGAGAGAGGGAAATGGGGAAAAAAACAATAATTAAGAGTGTGATAATTTACTGAAAAATGTGATTAATTCAACTCTTTGTCCTTGATTTAAGTTATGGAGATGGGAAAATCAGATGAAAGAGATAAATTAAAGAATATGAATAATCATAATAATTGTAAATAGATAAAATTTGTTGAAATATTTAAAGTCAAGGATTGAAAGGAAACATTTTTTCTCTTTATGAGATATAGCTAAAATCTGAAAGAAAGTAAAGAGATGGAAAAAGAACATATCAGACAAACAGTAACTGAAAGAAACTTGGCATAAAAACATTAACATCAAACTAAACAGATTGAAGCCTTCCCTGATAGCTCAGTTGGTAAAGAATCTGCCTGCAAAGCAGGAGACCCTAGTCTTCCTTCCTGGGTCAGGAAGATCCAGTGGAGAAGGAGTAGGCTACCCACTCCAGTATTTGGGCCTGGAGAAAGTCCATGGAGTCTCAAAGAGTCGGACACCACTGAGTAACTTTCACTTTCAAATAGATTTAAAGTCACAGAACAATATTAGGAATAAAAGATAACTGTGGATAAAAGAGACAGTGTACCAGTAGGCTATCCCAAAAGACTGGCATAACAAATGCACTATATTATAATGCAGTTTCAAAATATAGAAACTAAAAGTGCACAGAAATGCAGGTATAAATTGATAAAGTCCACAGTCATAGTGGGAGATTTAATAGACTTCTTTCACAATAGGTAAGTAGAAAAACATACAGAAGGGTGGATCAACACATTTAACAAGCTTGACTTAATATTTAGACAGATATAAATATATCGATTTAGATATATCCCTGCCCCTTAAAATATAGAGAATGCATGTTCTTCCAAATACAGGCCAAATATTGACAAATACTAACCACATACTAGGTCAAAAGTGAAGTCTTAATATATCCCAAAGAATACTATCATATAAATCA
The DNA here is from genome assembly GCA_006408695.1 of Aepyceros melampus. Taxonomy (NCBI): domain Eukaryota; kingdom Metazoa; phylum Chordata; class Mammalia; order Artiodactyla; family Bovidae; genus Aepyceros; species Aepyceros melampus. The sequence continues at coordinate 40,146 of SJXQ01000016.1, read as the reverse complement.
TGTTCTCTGGCCATAATTATCCTTTTTTTTTAAACTAATGAAAATATATCAAAATAGTAACTAAAAAGCCTTCAAAATCAACAACCCCATTTATATGGAAACTAAACAACACACCTAAACCCCAAATAGTGATCCTATGCAAGGACTTTTCTGTTTTTGAGTAAAGGTTAAGTTCAAGGATGCCCAGGAAGGCATAAAATGTAATAAAATCCAGGTATGCATATACAAATCTCTATTATCTGGCCCTCAGAGTAATCTCAAGTATGTGTCTCTGTTTCCACTTCTACAGATGAAGGAAATGGGGGTCAGTAGCTTGCACAGAGTCACACAACTTATAAGTTGTGGAAACAGAATTCACCTCCATTTTCCTTAACACTGGCATAGAGAGAGACATACAACTGGAAATTGCCCGTGAAGAGAAGAGATGGAATGGCTAATCTGTACAGGAAACCTAAGGGAAGGAAGTGTGGCTGGTTCATTCATTGGGCCATTATTCAGGGAGTCAATATGTAGAGCTCACGAGTAAAGGCATGTGAGCTCCTTAAGGAGCTGACGCCGGGTAATCAGGCTTTCCCAGAAGAGAGAATAGGGCTGTCGCTTGTTTTAATTGCATTTTATAAAATTTAACTCATGTAACAAATATTAGATATTATCGTGAATGTTATACATTGCCCAGAAGTCCTTGTGCTTCCTGGAAGCTTTAAGGAAAATCTACATTATTTTAGTGGTAAATTTCAGATAACAGAGTAGCATGAGAACTTAACTAGGAGATTTTCACTATCTCCCTGGCCTAGGGAGTAAAATAAAATGATGTACAGTGAACTTTCTGTGTGTGTGTTTGTGACTAAAGTAATTCTTTTTTTAAATTTTATTTATTTATTTATTTTTCCTCATTTGTGAAATGTGGATTTTCTTTTTTTAATTAATTTTTATTTTTTAGTTTGTTTTGCTTTACAATACTGTATTTGTTTTGCTATACATTGACATGAATCAGCCACGAGTGTACATGAACTCCCAAACCTGACCCCCACCCCCCCGACACCATCTCTCTGGATTATCCCCGTGCATCAGTCCCAAGCATCCTGCATCAAAATTATGTAACCATTTTTAAATTGAAGTATAGTTAATTTACAATATGTGTATATTTATTTATTTTTCCTCATTTGTGAAATGTGGATTTTCTTTTTTTAATTAATTTTTATTTTTTAGTTTGTTTTGCTTTACAATACTGTATTTGTTTTGCTATACATTGACATGAATCAGCCACGAGTGTACATGAACTCCCAAACCTGACCCCCACCCCCCCGACACCATCTCTCTGGATTATCCCCGTGCATCAGTCCCAAGCATCCTGCATCAAAATTATGTAACCATTTTTAAATTGAAGTATAGTTAATTTACAATATGTGTTAGTTTTAGGTATGCAGTGAAGTGATTCAGTTATACACAGTTTTATATAGATACTTAAAAAATTACTTAATTAGAGGCTAATTACTTTATAATATTGTATTGGTTTTGCGTACATCAACACGAATCCACCATGGGTGCACACGTCTTCCCCATCCTGAACCCCTCTCCCACCTCCCTCCCGATACCATCCCTATGGATCATCCCAGTGGACCAGTCCCAAGCATCCTGTATCATGCATCGAACCTGGACTGGCAATTCATTTCACATATGGCATTATACATGTTTCAATGCCATTCTCCCAAATCATCCCACTCTCACATTCTCCCACAGAGTCCAAAAGACTGTTCTAGACATCTTTGTCTCTTTTGCTGTCTCACGTACAAGGTTATCATTACCATCTTTCTAAATTCCATATATATGCATTAGTATACTGTATTGGTGTTTTTCTTTCTGGCTTACTTCACTCTGTATAATCGTCTCCAGTTTCATCCACGTCATTAGAACTGATTCAAATGTCTTCTTCTTTAATGGCTGAGTAATACTCCATTGTGTATATGTACCACAGCTTTCTTATCCATTCATCTGCTGATGGACATCTAGGTTGCTTCCGTGTCCTGGCTATTATAACAGTGCTGCAATGAACATTGGGCTACACGTATCTCTTTCAATCCTGGTTTCCTCGGTGTGTATGCCCAGGAGTGGGATTGCTGGGTCATATGGCAGTTCTATTCCTAGTTTTTGAAGGAATCTCCACACTGTTTATATAGATACTTTTTAAGATTCTTTTATATTACAGATTATTACAAGGCATTGAGTATACATCCCTGTGCTATATAGTAGGTCCTTGTGGTTTGTCTATTTTATATATACTAATGTGTGTATTGGAGAAGGTGATGGCACCCCACTCCAGTACTCTTGCCTGGAAAATCCCATGGACGGAGGAACCTGGTGGGCTGCAGTCCATGGGGTCTCGAAGAGTCAGACACAACTGAACGACTTCACTTTCACTTTTCATGCATTGGAGAAGGAAATGGCAACCCACTCCAGTGTTCTTGCCTGGAGAATCCCAGGGACGGGGGAGCCTGGTGGGCTGCTATCTATGGGGTCGCACAGAGTCAGACACGACTGAAGTGACTTAGCAGCAGTAGTAGCATTGTGTGTATGTTAATCCCAAACTTGTAATTTATCTCTCCACTGACCTCCATCACCATGATCCCCTTTGATAATCATAAGTTGGTTTTATATTTCTGTGAGTCTATTTCTAATTTATAACACATCAAAATTTAAAGTAAGATAACAGTATCATGTTGTTGTTTTTTAACCATTTTTGAAAACTATATTTTACTCCACCTAGAGATAAATAGGTATCCTTATCTCCTCTTCTTTTGGAAGTAAATGGATTTTCTTCTAGCTGTCTCTTTCACTGAGTGTAGGTCTTTTAAATGTCCTGACAATGTTCTTTCAATGGGTCAAAAGTTTAGGCTCCTGTTCTCCCAGACAGCCACTGGTCCCCAAAATTCTAGTTTTTGGTATTAACATTTAGTCCCAGGGCACTTCTGACTGCTGAGTTTGTCTACCATTTTGGTTTCAGCATATTAATTTTATGAGCTTTGGGGATTTCTGTTTCTTTCTTGTAAGCTGAGCAAGTTACAAGAACTTGAATTTGAACTTACATTTGCAGTTTTTAATCCAGTGTCTAGATTTTCTGAGGCAGGTGGGCTTTTCAAAACTTCTAGTCTGACAAGTGCATACCCTTAAAGCATTCTCCTTACTGTAGTTAGAGTGAAATTTCCAAATATGAGTCTGACCATATCTTAGTTTACTGTTCAAAACTCATCAATGACCTCAATAACTGTAGAGATAAAGCCCATATTATTCTTTTTTTTTCTAGGATGGTTAATTTATTTATTTTCTTTTTAAACTTTTAAATTTTGTATTAGGATGTAGCTGATTAACAGTGTTGTGATTGTTTCAGGTGAACAGTGAAGGGACTCAGCCATACATATAGAGGAGCCCCCCATGCTCCTCTGTCCATGTGATTTTCCAGTGGAAAATTCTTCGCCAAACTCCTCTCCTGCCCAGGCTGCCACATAACACTGAGCAGAGTTCCATGTGCTATACAGTAGGTCCTTGTTGGTTATCAATTTTAAATATAGCAGTGTGTACATGTCCATCCCAAACTCCCTAATTATCCCTTTCGTCATCCTTCCCCCTGGCAACTGTAAGTTCATTCTCTAAGTCTGTGAGTCTCTTTCTGTTTTATAAGTTCATTTTTTATCATTTCTTTTTAGATTCCATATATAAAGGATGTCACACAATATTTCTCCTTCTCTGTCTGCCTTGTTTCGCTCAGTATGACAATCTCTAAGTCCACCCATGTTGCTGCAAATAGCATTATTTCATTCTTTTTAATGGCTGAGTAATATTCCATTGTTATATATACCACATCTTCTTTATCCATTCCTTTGTCTATAAGCCCACATTCTTGAAATGGTCCATCAGCACCTGCACAATCTGGAAACACCTCTATCCTCATCAGGTGCCTTCCTCTCTTCACTTCAGCCTGAGAACTCTCTTACTTCTGTAAAGGTGGTATCTCTTTCAGCCTCAAGACTTTCACATGTCCTTCTCTCATGGATCACTTTCCTTGAATGCTCTCCTGTATCACATTCCTGAATCACTTTTCTTGAACACTTTTATCTAGTTAACTTTCTTGCTAGCATCTAAGTTCCATGAGGAGTGGGGTCATCTTTGCAGGTTCCTTGCTGCATGCCACATCTTCTGATAATTTAGACATTCCACAGTATCTGTTGAATGATGTAGTTTAGTCGCTAAGTCGTGTCTGACTCTTTGTGACCCCTTGGACCGTAGCCCACCTGTCCACGTAATTTTCCAGGCAAGACTACTGTAGGTTGCCATTTCCTTCTCCTTCTTCCCCACCCAGGGATCGAACCTGGGTCTTCTGTGATGCAGGTGGATTCTTTACCACCTGAGTCACCAGGGAAGCTATGATTCCCATAGGAATCATTCAATAAGTGAGCTACTTGTCTTCATCTTTACACTTACTTTTCCTCCTCTGTTCATTGTCTTTTGAATAGGACCATACATTATCTTTCCGGCTAGAAGTTGGAGCCAGTCTAGTCTCCTCTCTCTTCTACTACTGGTAATCAATAATCTTGCTAAATATTTAAGAAAATTATTCTTTCTTTTTAGTCTTGCTACCACTATCCTGCCTGAGTTCATTATTTCTTACTTGGATTATTACATATATTTCCTAACTGAGTAACTTGCTCTAGCTTGGCTCCTGCAAACAAATCTATATTTCTTCCCTTCTTAAAGTTCTTAAATGTTTGCCCACTAATGTCTTAGTCTGACATGCACGTTTATTGTGTTGCTTCTTCATCTCCTATCCCTCTCTATTCCACATGCATCACAAACTTGAGCTACGTTAATCAAACTTTCATAGAGCACCTATTATTTGGCAAGCTATATACTAGAAACTGTAACCTACATCACTTCAGTTACTCCTCTGAAACTCTGAGTTTGTATTTTCCTCAGGAGGGAGCAGAGATGTAGGGAGGAATGGTGTGGTCTCTAGATCATGTTGCTGACCTGTGGCAGAGCCAGGACTGAAAGCCTGATCTTCTGAACTCCAGAACCCATCTTCGTTCCATTAGTGTGTTTCCAGGAAAAAGTCTGAGAACATCTTGGGGAAGAATGAAATCTACCATTGAGTCACTGAGACAAATGGCAAGATGATGTCATGGTGATATAAAAATCAGATGCCAATTAAGAGATGCATCTTTAAAAGGTCTTAAAGGAAGCTTTTTGTTATTTTCTGTTTTTTTTTTTTTTTTCTTTACTGGTTTCTCTCCACCTCTTCCTTTCCTAGTCCATGGAAAGAAAATCAAATAATATTCCTTAGAAACAAACTCAGACTTACCCCAGCCCTAGACAAAATTAGAAGATAGGTTTTTTTTTTTTTTTAAACTTTTTGTTTATTTTGGAATATAACCAATGAACAATGTGGTAACAGTTTCAGGTAGACAGCAAAGGGACTCAGCCATACAAAAACATTTATCCATTTAGAGGGCAGGTTTTATATGAATCATTTTGATATGTCTTCTGATAGAGTTTATTTATTTATTTATTTTTTTAAAATATAATTTTATTTATTTGTTTGGTTTTGGCTGTGCTGGGTCTTCATCACTGCGAGAGCTTGTTTTTAGTTGCAGCGAGCCAGGACTGCTCTCCAGTTGTGGAGCAGAGCTCCTTGCGGTGGTTTCTCTTGTTGTGCAGCAGGGTCTGTAGGGTGCTCAGGCTTTAGTAGCTGCAGCGCAGGGGCTCCGTAGTTGCGGCTCCCGAGCTTGGGCCTGCTTGCTTCAAGGCACATGGGATCTTCCTGGATCGGGGATTGAACCTGTGTCTCCGGCATTGACAGGCAGATTCTTTACCACTGAGCCACCAGGAAGCCCCTGATAGAGTTTAGAATTATATTTTCCTTGACTTTCAGTCTTAAGATTCACTGATTACTGTTTGATGCTCTTTTTTTTTTTTTTTCCTGTCAGTCCTATAGAAGGAGCACCTAGGATCTACGTGTGCCCCCAGTTTCCTTTCTTGGGTATTGCCAGATCCTGTGGGAAGCAGTAATGAATCTGCCTGTAATGCAGGAGACATGGGTTCAGTCCCTGAATCAGGAAGATCCCCTGAAGGAGAAATGCCAACCCACTCCAGTATTCTTGCCAGGAAAATCCCATGGACAGGGAAGCCTGGTGGGCTACAGCCCACGGGGTCGCAAAGAGTTAGACACGACAGCATGATGCGTACGCACACGTAGAGCCTAAATAGTGGTTCTTAGAGCTAGGACCCGGATTCCCTGAGCCAGTCCATCTACCTGCTCCTCCTTGTGCCTCTAAAGAGCTACTAAATTCTTCATTTCTTCTCCAACTTCCCAATTGCCTTTTTAACCACTGACTTTGACCATCTCAGATTTATCCTGCACATTATTTCTAGAGTAATCTGTTTGAAGCACAAGTATAACTGTGTTATTTCTTTGCTAAAAAAAAAAAAAAAAAAAAAAAAAAAGCCTCTCAGTGGCTCCTGGTCAGCACAGGGTAAAAGTCAAATAGCTCAGCATAGCCGATACCTGCCCCTGCCCCAGCTTTCTCTCATAATCCAATGACACTGAATGAATGTGGTGTCTTAAAATGCTGACTTTTTAAAAATTTTAACTTATTTTTTAATTAAATATATTTTGTTCTGTTAGTTTCTGATGTACCGCAAATTGATTCAGTTATATATAGACATACAGTTAAGACCTTGTTGTTTATCCCTTCTCTGTATAATAATTCACATCTGCTAATCCCCAATTCCCAGTGCATTTCCTCCCCTTGCCCAGCGTTGGCAACCGCAAGTCTGTTCTCCATATCTGTGAGTTTGTTCTGTCTTGTAAATAGGTTCATGTGAGTCATATTTTAGATTCCACATATAAGTGACATCATATGGTATTTTTCTTCTCTTTCTGACTTATTTCACTAGTGTGGTAATCTCTAGGTCTCTCCATGTTGCTGGGCTTCCCTGGTAGTTCAGTTGGTAAAGAATCTGCCTGCAATGCAAGACATCTAGGTTTGATCCCTGGGTTGGGAAGATCCTCTAGAGACAGCATAGGCTACCCACTCCAGTATTCTTGGTCTTCCCTGGTGGCTCAGACAGTAAAGTATCCACCTGCAATGCGGAAGATCTGGGTTCAGCCCTGGGTTGGGAACATCCCTTGGAGGAGGGCATGGAAACCCACTCCAGTATTCTTGCATGGAGAATCCCCATGGACAGAGGAGCCTGGCAGGCTACAGTCCATGGGGTAATAAAGAGTTGTGCAGGACTGAGTGACTAAGCACATCCATGTTGCTGCAAATGGCATTATTTCATTCTTTTTTATGGCAAGGTAGTATTACATTGTATATATGCACCACTTCTTTATCCATTCATCTGTTAATGGACTTGACTGTTTCCACATCTTCACTAATGTGAGCACTGCTGCTATGATCATAGGGATGCATGTTTCTTTTCAAATTAGAGTTTTATTTGGATATATGCACAGGAGTGGGATTGTGGATCATATGGTAACTCTATTTTGAGTGTTTTAAGGAACATCCCTGATGTTTTCTATACTAGCTACACCAATTTACATCTCCATCATTACCGTAGGAGGGTTTCTTTTTCTCTATACCATCTCCAGAATTTGTTATTTGTAGACTTTTTAAAGATGGCCACTCTGACTGGTATGAGGTGGTGCCTATTGTTAGTTTTGATTTGCATCAAGGAACCACTTTTTATACTTCTTCAGACAGATGGTGGGTTTGGGTTATTTTGTTAGGCACAGTTACCCTGTGCCTGCCTATTGATGTTTTTTCTGAAAATATTTCAAAGATGAATGGATTTCTAATTCCCTGGTCTCAAATCTGATCTGATGCAGCTAGGAGAAGCAGGCTGTGACATAACACAGTCTGGTACAGAAACCCCAAAAGCAGGGCCAGAGGGTCAGGTGGGGACTTGAGGACCCTTTCATTAGGCCATGGGCAGGTTCATGGAAAATATCTAAAGTCCCATAGACTCATTCTTCGGCCACTCTAACAAAGACATTCTGAAGAGTTCAGTGCTGGTACTTCAATAAAGGCTGCATTTAGCTTGGGTTCATTCTCCCACTTCTCAACTCCTGTTCATCCAGCAGAACTTTGAAATATTGTAAATGTCCAGCCCTTGCCAACACAATTCCATTACAGATAACCAGTGAACCCCAAACAGCAAAGCAGAATAGGCAAAGCTTCAGATCAAATCACTATCATGAAGGAGAAGCTTGAGTTAATTTCATGAATGTGTGGATAAAGAAAAAAAAAGAGAAACTAGAACAGTTAGAGAGAGGTGTCCTCTACAGTAGACAAATGAATCCTAACAGGAGTTATACCCCTAAAAGAGAGAAACTAACACATGGAATACAGTGTTTTAAATAATAATTCAAAAAGATTCTCCTAAAATAAAGAACCAAATGACCACGTTGAAAAGACTATACTGGGGGTGGGGTGAAATATAGCTCTCTAGATCAAGATATATTCTGTTCAAGTTATACATTATGTCAAAATTATCAAAGGTTAAAAAACAGAAGTTAAAATAATGGAAGTCCTTTTGGAGAGAAGAAGCAATGCACCTTCAAGAGGTCAGTGCCTGGAATAGCTTCAGACTTCTTCCCGAACATGAGTCTAGGAGACAGCAGAGCAGCTGCTACAGAGTTCTGAAGGAATGTGTGGCTCCAGATGTTATAATTGGCCAAGTTTTCATCCATTTATAAAGCAGCAAGTAAACATTCTTAAATATGGAAGAATTTATGGAATATGATCCCTATGATCCCTTTGAAAAAGCACTCCTTGACAAAAACAAAACCAAAACAAACCAAGCCAAACAAAAACCCCAGAGAATCAAAAGGTCAGTCAGAGTATTGAACTCAGAAATGGAGAAGATATGGCAAAGGCACATATGGGATCACTGACTTCAAAGAAATACTTACCTAAGATGAAACACCTCGGGGATTATGGCTGTGAATGGAATGGAAATGTTACATATTTTAGGGCAGAAAAACAGTAAAACACCAAGATAAATGTGGATGTAGGGAAAAGAGAAGGAAGGCAGGAAGAAGGGAACAATTTTAACATTTCATCCTCCATAACATGGTTGATATGAACTAAAGCTGAAACATGAAGTTAAGAATAAGGAAAATATAATAAACAGTCATTTATCAAAAGTTCAGCAATTTCCTTTCGTTTTGTTTCAGATAATTATACTTCTGTTAAATTAATGTAAATTTATATTTAATACTCCCAGTTAAAATATTATATATGTTCTAGTCCTATTGTCATAAAATTCTTCCTGTCCAGCTCTGCTTGCCTGTCTAAATGGCAGTATGTTTAAAGCAGAGCTTCTCAACTTTATTGTGTCTATGAGTCACCTGGGGTTCTTCCTGGAGTGTAGGTTGGGGGAAGGGCATGAAACTCTGCATACTGAGTAAGTTCCCAAGTGTTGCTGGCTTCCCAGGTGGCTGATAAAGAGCTCACCTGCCAATGCAAGAGGCATATGAGATGCAGGTTTAATCCCTGGATCGGAAAGTTCCTCTGGGGAAGGGCGTGGCGACCCATTCTAGTATTCTTGCCTGGAGAATCCCATGGAGGGAGTCTGTTGGGCTACAGCCCATGGGATCACAAAGCATCGGACATGACCAAAGTGACTTAGCATGCACACACACACTTAAGTATTGCTGGTGCTGCTGCCACTTGCACCTTAATTTGAGCAGCAAAGGAATTCAGGCTGTGAACACTGACCTGGTCCCAGATGGCCTACATTGGATTGCTGGAGCCACTTCTTACTAGTTATTTGACTTTGAGCAAGTCAAATTCTGTACCTGGATTTTCCAGTCTATAAAATTGAGGTTTTACAGATTATTATTCCCAACAGTAATCTGTAAAATGACTATAGATTATTATTCTCAACAATAATCTATAAAATGAGAAAAATAATAGTGCCTGCCAACAAAAGTTAACTATGATAAAAATTCCGGTCAATCCTAAAGAAAATTAATCTTGAATATTCATTGGAAAGACTGAGGCTGAAGCTCCAATATTTTGGCCACCTGATACTAGGAGCTGACTCATTGGAAAAGACCCTGATGCTGGGAAAGATTGAAGGCAGGAGGAGAAGGGGGCGACAGAGGATGAGATGGTTGGATTGCATCATTGACTCAATGGACATGAGTTTGAGCAAGCTCTGGGAGACAGTGAAGGACAGGGAAGCCTGGTGTGCTGCAGTCCATGGGGTCGCAAAGAGTCAGATATGACTGAGCGACTGAACAACAATGTGATAAAAATTGATTATTGTTACAAACCATATTAACCCTGGACCAGAAACCTAACTTCTCCCACCTTCAGTTTCCCCATTTGTAAAAATCGCTACCTCATAGAACTGTGTGACAACTAGAAGTAATTTATTTAAAATGCCCTTCATTGTATCTGGCATAATATAGATAATCAGTAAAGGATAATTACCTATATTTATTGTTATTATATGTTATAATGTAATAATACTTACTTATCATTTCTTCTAATAACCCATATAATCACAGATCTACCAATCCATGTATCCACTCACGCACATTTTATTTATTCATTCTGTAACTAAGTTTTGAGTTTTTCCTCTGTTTTAGGACACGCTAGTTCAAGCACTGGGATTATGTCCATAAGCAAGACAGTCTAGTGGACCTTTCAGTCTAGTAGGAGAGAAGAAGCAAAGACATCATATGCAAAGCCATAGTTAAGTGTTGTGAAGAAAAACTAAAGCAAGATCGAGGATGGAAGATGATGCTTGGGGTAAGGAGAAGGATTATTAGACAAGCGGTCAGGATCGGTCTCTTAGAAGAAGGGACAACTGAGCAGACACCCAGATAAGGTGAGGGAGCAGAACCTGAGAAGTTCCAGGGAAAATATTTCCATCAAAGGTTCTTATGAGGTTGGGGGTCAGTGTTTCTAGTTCTGAGAGAATGGGATACAATGCCAGAAGTGAGAGGCAGGGCCAGATCAGTATTTTCCAAACTCAAGGTCACAGTTCATCAGTGGGTTGCAAACAGCATTAAAAATAAATTAAAAAAAAAAAAAAAGGATGGGTCAGGATCAAAGGTATCACAGTGCATAGTGTAAGGGTAAGTGTTGCTTTGTGGAATTAAATATATGTACATGCATGTGCGTGTGTGCTAAGTTATGATTTAAAAATGAATTTCTTACTTTAAGTACTGGTGCAATAAGTTTCAAATATAGTGGACCAAATTATGTTGACTCTTGTGGTCTGTGATAAAGAGCAAAGTTTATTCAGAAGTGAGCAGAGGAGAGCCACACTGGGATTGATGTATTGAAGTTCTTTGACTTCTGAGTGGAAAGCTGACTGAGGGAAGCAAGAATGAGAGAAAACAAGGATAACTTCTTGCCAAATCACCTCTTACCTATAGCACTGTGGTAGGCGGGTAGTGTCTCTCTGCGCCACCAAAGGTATCCAAGTCCTAGACCTTGGAACTTGTGCATATGTTATGTTACGTGGCAAAGGGGACTTTGCAGATGTGATTAAAATTGAGATGCAGAGAGTATCCTGGATTATTTGGGTGGACTCAGTCTAATCACAAGAGTCCTTCAATATGGAAGGGAGCGGCAGAAGAGAAAGTCAGGGTGATACGATATGAAAGACACGTCACCTGCCATTTCTGGCTTTAAAGATGGTGGGAGAAGCCATGAGTCCATGGATGTGGGGGATTTGTAGCTGCTGGAAAATACAAGCATCCTAGAGCTTTTGGAAAGCAACTTGACACTTTGATTTTAGCCTGGCATGGTCTGGTTGGACTTGTTAACCTACAGATCTGTATGATTATAAATCTGTGTTTTTTAAGCCACTGCATTCAAGGTAATTTCTTCTGGGAGCAGTAGAAAGCGGCACAAGCATGCTGCCTCTTAAGCCCGTCTTCACCCCCAGCCTCATCACAGACCTCTTGGGGCACTGACATGAGGTCTGGATTTAAGTTCCCTCAGTTTCCCTCACTGCCCACAGGTTCCCCCAGAACTCTCTGTTCCTTCTGCTGTCTACCCTGTGTCTGGTTTCCATTCTGCATTTCCAGCACCTTCTCTCAGTGATTCTAATAGAGAAGCCCAACAGTGAGAGAACACTCAATCTGAAACCTTTTGTGGTCAAAAAGAGATATAGAATTAAGTTGAGGAAAATGAGGAAAGAACTGAGGTTGGGGGAGGCTGCAACTAATTTCTTTCACTTTTGAATTTTCATTTTAAAATGTTAAGACAAGTGGATTATCTCATAGCTGTTGGTATTCAATGATGAAAAATTGATGATTAATTCACTTTGGGTTTATTATAGCAAAGGGCAATGGTTTAGTTTGTCCAAATTCAAATATAGGGCTGAGCTAGTTGCTTTTAATACATTCTGTGAATTTGTGGGCGCTACTGGAGCCAAGTTCTTTGTGGTGTATCACCACTGGTTGGATCAGTGTTACTCAAATACTCTACTGGTATGAGGTGGTGCCTATTGTTAGTTTTGATTTGCATCAAGGAACCACTTTTTATACTTCTTCAGACAGATGGTGGGTTTGGGTTATTTTGTTAGGCACAGTTACCCTGTGCCTGCCTATTGATGTTTTTTCTGAACATATTTCAAAGATGAATGGATTTCTAATTCCCTGGTCTCAAATCTGATCTGATGCAGCTAGGAGAAGCAGGCTGTGACATAACACAGTCTGGTACAGAAACCCCAAAAGCAGGGCCAGAGGGTCAGGTGGGGACTTGAGGACCCTTTCATTAGGCCATGGGCAGGTTCATGGAAAATATCTAAAGTCCCATAGACTCATTCTTCGGCCACTCTAACAAAGACATTCTGAAGAGTTCAGTGCTGGTACTTCATTAAAGGCTGCATTTAGCTTGGGTTCATTCTCCCACTTCTCAACTCCTGTTCATCCAGCAGAACTTTGAAATATTGTAAATGTCCAGCCCTTGCCAACACAATTCCATTACAGATAACCAGTGAACCCCAAACAGCAAAGCAGAATAGGCAAAGCTTCAGATCAAATCACTATCATGAAGGAGAAGCTTGAGTTAATTTCATGAATGTGTGGATAAAGAAAAAAAAAGAGAAACTAGAACAGTTAGAGAGGAGGTGTCCTCTACAGTAGACAAATGAATCCTAACAGGAGTTATACCCCTAAAAGAGAGAAACTAACACATGGAATACAGTGTTTTAAATAATAATTCAAAAAGATTCTCCTAAAATAAAGAACCAAATGACCACGTTGAAAAGACTATACTGGGGGTGGGGTGAAATATAGCTCTCTAGATCAAGATATATTCTGTTCAAGTTATACATTATGTCAAAATTATCAAAGGTTAAAAAACAGAAGTTAAAATAATGGAAGTCCTTTTGGAGAGAAGAAGCAATGCACCTTCAAGAGGTCAGTGCCTGGAATAGCTTCAGACTTCTTCCCGAACATGAGTCTAGGAGACAGCAGAGCAGCTGCTACAGAGTTCTGAAGGAATGTGTGGCTCCAGATGTTATAATTGGCCAAGTTTTCATCCATTTATAAAGCAGCAAGTAAACATTCTTAAATATGGAAGAATTTATGGAATATGATCCCTATGATCCCTTTGAAAAAGCACTCCTTGACAAAAACAAAACCAAAACAAACCAAGCCAAACAAAAACCCCAGAGAATCAAAAGGTCAGTCAGAGTATTGAACTCAGAAATGGAGAAGATATGGCAAAGGCACATATGGGATCATTGACTTCAAAGAAATACTTACCTAAGATGAAACACCTCGGGGATTATGGCTGTGAATGGAATGGAAATGTTACATATTTTAGGGCAGAAAAACAGTAAAACACCAAGATAAATGTGGATGTAGGGAAAAGAGAAGGAAGGCAGGAAGAAGGGAACAATTTTAACATTTCATCCTCCATAACATGGTTGATATGAACTAAAGCTGAAACATGAAGTTAAGAATAAGGAAAATATAATAAATAGTCATTTATCAAAAGTTCAGCAATTTCCTTTCGTTTTGTTTCAGATAATTATACTTCTGTTAAATTAATGTAAATTTATATTTAATACTCCCAGTTAAAATATTATATATGTTCTAGTCCTATTGTCATAAAATTCTTCCTGTCCAGCTCTGCTTGCCTGTCTAAATGGCAGTATGTTTAAAGCAGAGCTTCTCAACTTTATTGTGTCTATGAGTCACCTGGGGTTCTTCCTGGAGTGTAGGCTTGGGGGAAGGGCATGAAACTCTGCATACTGAGTAAGTTCCCAAGTGTTGCTGGCTTCCCAGGTGGCTGATAAAGAGCTCACCTGCCAATGCAAGAGGCATATGAGATGCAGGTTTAATCCCTGGATCGGAAAGTTCCTCTGGGGAAGGGCGTGGCGACCCATTCTAGTATTCTTGCCTGGAGAATCCCATGGAGGGAGTCTGTTGGGCTACAGCCCATGGGATCACAAAGCATCGGACATGACCAAAGTGACTTAGCATGCACACACACACTTAAGTATTGCTGGTGCTGCTGCCACTTGCACCTTAATTTGAGCAGCAAAGGAATTCAGGCTGTGAACACTGACCTGGTCCCAGATGGCCTACATTGGATTGCTGGAGCCACTTCTTACTAGTTATTTGACTTTGAGCAAGTCAAATTCTGTACCTGGATTTTCCAGTCTATAAAATTGAGGTTTTACAGATTATTATTCCCAACAGTAATCTGTAAAATGACTATAGATTATTATTCTCAACAATAATCTATAAAATGAGAAAAATAATAGTGCCTGCCAACAAAAGTTAACTATGATAAAAATTCCGGTCAATCCTAAAGAAAATTAATCTTGAATATTCATTGGAAAGACTGAGGCTGAAGCTCCAATATTTTGGCCACCTGATACTAGGAGCTGACTCATTGGAAAAGACCCTGATGCTGGGAAAGATTGAAGGCAGGAGGAGAAGGGGGCGACAGAGGATGAGATGGTTGGATTGCATCATTGACTCAATGGACATGAGTTTGAGCAAGCTCTGGGAGACAGTGAAGGACAGGGAAACCTGGTGTGCTGCAGTCCATGGGGTCGCAAAGAGTCAGATATGACTGAGCGACTGAACAACAATGTGATAAAAATTGATTATTGTTACAAACCATATTAACCCTGGACCAGAAACCTAACTTCTCCCACCTTCAGTTTCCCCATTTGTAAAAATCGCTACCTCATAGAACTGTGTGACAACTAGAAGTAATTTCTTTAAAATGCCCTTCATTGTATCTGGCATAATATAGATAATCAGTAAAGGATAATTACCTATATTTATTGTTATTATATGTTATAATGTAATAATACTTACTAATCATTTCTTCTAATAACCCATATAATCACAGATCTACCAATCCATGTATCCACTCACTCACATTTTATTTATTCATTCTATAACTAAGTTTTGAGTTTTTCCTCTGTTTTAGGACACGCTAGTTCAAGCACTGGGATTATGTCCATAAGCAAGACAGTCTAGTGGACCTTTCAGTCTAGTAGGAGAGAAGAAGCAAAGACATCATATGCAAAGCCATAGTTAAGTGTTGTGAAGAAAAACTAAAGCAAGATCGAGGATGGAAGATGATGCTTGGGGTAAGGAGAAGGATTATTAGACAAGCGGTCAGGATCGGTCTCTTAGAAGAAGGGACAACTGAGCAGACACCCAGATAAGGTGAGGGAGCAGAACCTGAGAAGTTCCAGGGAAAATATTTCCATCAGAGGTTCTTATGAGGTTGGGGGTCAGTGTTTCTAGTTCTGAGAGAATGGGATACAATGCCAGAAGTGAGAGGCAGGGCCAGATCAGTATTTTCCAAACTCAAGGTCACAGTTCATCAGTGGGTTGCAAACAGCATTAAAAATAAATTAAAAAAAAAAAAAAGGATGGGTCAGGATCGAAGGTATCACAGTGCATAGTGTAAGGGTAAGTGTTGCTTTGTGGAATTAAATATATGTACATGCATGTGCGTATGTGCTAAGTTATGATTAAAAATGAATTTCTTACTTTAAGTACTGGTGCGATGTTTCAAATATAGTGGACCAAATTATGTTGACTCTTGTGGTCTGTGATAAAGAGCAAAGGTTTTATTCAGAAGCGAGCAGAGGAGAGCCACACTGGGATTGATGTATTGAAGTTCTTTGACTTCTGAGTGGAAAGCTGACTGAGGGGAGCAAGAATGAGAGAAAACAAGGATAACTTCTTGCCAAATCACCTCTTACCTATAGCACTGTGGTAGGTGGGTAGTGTCTCCCTGCGCCACCAAAGGTATCCAAGTCCTAGACCTTGGAACTTGTGCATATGTTACGTTACGTGGCAAAGGGGACTTTGCAGATGTGATTAAAATTGAGATGCAGAGAGTATCCTGGATTATTTGGGTGGACTCAATCTAATCACAAGAGTCCTTAAATATGGAAGGGAGCGGCAGAAGAGAAAGTCAGGGTGATACGATATGAAAGACATGTCACCTGCCATTTCTGGCTTTAAAGATGGTGGGAGAGGCCATGAGTCCATGGATGTGGGGGATTTGTAGCTGCTGGAAAATACAAGCATCCTAGAGCTTTTGGAAAGCAACTTGACACTTTGATTTTAGCCTGGCATGGTCTGGTTGGACTTGTTAACCTACAGATCTGTATGATTATAAATCTGTGTTTTTTAAGCCACTGCATTCAAGGTAATTTCTTCTGGGAGCAGTAGAAAGCGGCACAAGCATGCTGCCTCTTAAGCCCGTCTTCACCCCCAGCCTCATCACAGACCTCTTGGGGCACTGACATGAGGTCTGGATTTAAGTTCCCTCAGTTTCCCTCACTGCCCCACAGGTTCCCCACAGAACTCTCTGTTCCTTCTGCTGTCTACCCTGTGTCTGGTTTCCATTCTGCATTTCCAGCACCTTCTCTCTGTGATTCTAATAGAGAAGCCCAACAGTGAGAGAACACTCAATCTGAAACCTTTTGTGGTCAAAAAGAGATATAGAATTAAGTTGAGGAAAATGAGGAAAGAACTGAGGTTGGGGGAGGCTGCAACTAATTTCTTTCACTTTTGAATTTTCATTTTAAAATGTTAAGACAAGTGGATTATCTCATAGCTGTTGGTATTCAATGATGAAAAGTTGATGATTAATTCACTTTGGGTTTATTATAGCAAAGGGCAATGGTTTAGTTTGTCCAAATTCAAATATAGGGCTGAGCTAGTTGCTTTTAATACATTCTGTGAATTTGTGGGCGCTACTGGAGCCAAGTTCTTTGTGGTGTATCACCACTGGTTGGATCAGTGTTACTCAAATACTCTACTAGCCGTATGGTCTTCAAATAGAAATGAGATGTCATCATTTTTACTATAAATGGCATCATTAGATTGATCTAATGAAAAATATAAGGGATAAATGTTTCATTAGAACTTATTCAGTAATGATAATGTCTAGTATTGAGGAAGTTTTTTCTAATTTTGACAGTTTTCTNCATTCTGTGAATTTGTGGGCGCTACTGGAGCCAAGTTCTTTGTGGTGTATCACCACTGGTTGGATCAGTGTTACTCAAATACTCTACTAGCCGTATGGTCTTCAAATAGAAATGAGATGTCATCATTTTTACTATAAATGGCATCATTAGATTGATCTAATGAAAAATATAAGGGATAAATGTTTCATTAGAACTTATTCAGTAATGATAATGTCTAGTATTGAGGAAGTTTTTTCTAATTTTGACAGTTTTCTTACACAAAGAACTCTTAATCCTCACAGAGATCTTGCTTGGCAAGAAGGACAGGTGTTCATATACTCTGCAGATGACAAGCAAGGGACTCTGGGAGGTTACCAGATCTGCCCAAAGTAAGTGGCAGAAACTAGAACCCAGGTTGTCAGATTCCTAATTAGCATCTTTACCAATTCCCCTTGATATCCTAAAAAGCTTCACCTTGTTTGTTTGGTATTTTAGCGGAAATGATCCACATGAGGTTGGCCCTGACACTCTGAAACTCCAGTTTTTAAATATTTCCAACCATTCATATAGAGATTTGTAACATCTACAACCTTGGTCCACAGTGAATAATAAGTACAGTTTAACCACGTCTTGCTGGTTAGGGTGTATTTTTATCAATGTTGATTATTGTATTGTGAGGTCCTTAAAAACCATTCGGGTTGTCAGTGCCTATCCAGTGTGGTTCTGCACTGCCAGCCTGTTATTATTCTATTGTCTTTTCTCCTCAATAGTTTTTGCCTTCCCAGGAAAATGGCTTCTATTAATAACACTTGCTTGTTTTCTTCTCAAAGAAAAGTTGCCTGAAGGACACATCTCACCTGTGGAGCAAGAGGCATGGACTTTGTGACAGTTTCCCTTATTGAATTTGATATATCCTAGATGGTTCATGTCATTAGAAGTCTGACTATAATACCATTCACACTGGATATTACTATGAAAATATAAGTAACACTCTCTTGTAAAGAAGATTATATGGCACTTATTTATTTATTTGCTGTCCTGGGTCTTCTCTAGCTGTGGCTCTCAGGCTTCTCTTGCTGGGGTGTGTGGACTTGGTTGCTCTACAGCATGTGGGATCTTAGTTCCCTGACCTGGGATTGAGTCCACATTTCCTCACTGGAAGGTGGATTCTTAACCACTGGACCACCAGGGAGTCCCTATATGGAGCTTATTTTTAAAATATTGCTTACATTTATTATCTTATAGGAATCTGATGACAGATGTTGAATAACATGCAAATGCATATGACAAACAGGGCACCTTGAAATCTGTCCTCATGTAAGATTGTCTTTTATGGAGCAGCAACTAAGTAACAGAGTTTAAACAATATTACAAAATAGAACAGGATAATGTCAACTTAATAGAGTGTTTTAATTTTTTATTCCTATAAAGCCCTTGTTTTATGATAGAAGATAGAGAATGTGCTCACAATCTCAGCCATAGGCTGGCTGCTACTGCTTCTTTCCAAGCCATGGATATAGCACATTGACTCTATTTGGTCCTCTGCACAGCTACCCTCCAATAAATGCAGGAAGTCACCCCCCAAACATATAACCTCTCTGCTGCTGCTGCTAAGTTGCTTCAGTCGTGTCCAACTCTGTGCAACCTCATAGACGGCAGCCCACCAGGCTCCCCACTCCCTGGGATCCTCCAGGCAAGAATACCAGAGTGGGTTGCCATTTCCTTCTCCAATGCATGAAAGTGAAAAGTGAAAGTGAAGTCGCTCAGTCGTGTCCGACTCCTAGCGACCCCATGGACTTCAGCCTACCAGGCTCCTCTGTCCATGGGATTTTCCAGACAAGAGTACTGGAGTGGGTTGCCATTGCCTTCTCCAATAAATCCCTTATGCAAGTCTTAATAACCTTTAATCATGTTCCACTCTGCCATTATAAACAAAGTACTAATTTGTTATTTGGTAAATAGATCAATGGTATTTACATGTTAATCTTAGAATACAAATTCTAGGGCACTTTTTTCCCCTCTAAAGCTGTTTGAACTTTACAGCCACCTTATTAGTTCTTATTTTAAAATATTGAAACAATATTACCAGGAGAAATTTCAATTTTGTATGAGATAGTTCATTGACTATATTAAGTACTCATACCCAGGAGAATTTTGATTGAGAACACTGTTAAAAAGAAAAAATAAAAACCGTGTAAATTTGCAAAAGAAAGCAAATGTCATATTACTTAGCAAAATGTAATTTCATAATTTAAATTCCATTATGGCAGAAGGGTATTTCTTGGGGATTTTGCCTACAGTGGAAAGGAGAGAGCTAGAATGGACCTGATTCTGGCCTGTGTGAATCACACCTGTTGAGGGGTGACAGAGCAGGCTCGTTAGCTCTCAGTGCCATTTGAGCTGTGCTTCTTACTCCTGCTTGAAATTGCTTGAAGTCTTCCCCAGTTTTTACCACTTCTGCTGCATGACTAGTGCTGAATAAAATGCTGAGGTGCAGGCTTCCACTGAAACTGGTGCATGAGCTTGAAAGGATGCTGACACTTATCCTATCTTAGACAGATGTAAGTGTCATCTGCAAGTGGTTTTCTATTATGCTACTGAACACATCTCTTTATTGACTCATATCCTCTTAGACCTTCTTGCAGGGCAAGCTCTAGTGTCTTATTGTTTGGGTTCAAATATTGGCTTTTCTGCTAAGTGACTTAGTTGTTTTGAGCAAGTCATTGAATGACTCTGGGCTTTAGTTTCCTCATCTAAATAAAAAAAGATTATGCCTCATAATTTTATCATGAAGACTAGGTGAGTTAATAGCTATAAAGCACTTGGATCAGTGCCTGGTACAGTAATAAATATGGATATTAACAAGTATCAGCAATTAATGGTATTGGGCTACAAAATCTTTGAGGTCACTGGTTTATTTAAAATTGCTATATCCACAATATCTGACATGACATACAGTAGAGGTTCAGTATTTAGGCTGAATATTTATGTAGTATATTTTCTAAGAATCAAAAGTCAATGCTGATACTAAAGTTTTATATTTTCTAGTCAACACATTGGCACCCCACTCCAGTACTCTTGCTTGGAAAATCCCATGGATGGAGGAGCCTGGTAGGCTGCAGTCCATGGGGTTGCGAAGAGTCGGACACGACTGAGCGACTTCCCTTTCACTTTTCACTTTCATGCATTGGAGAAGGAAATGGCAACCCACTTCAGTGCTCTTGCCTAGAGAATCCCAGGGATGGGGGAGCCTGCTGGGCTGCCATCTATGGGGTCGCACAGAGTAGACACGATTGAAGTGACTTAGCAGCAGCAGTCAACACATTAGGAAACAGATCACTGTCAGAAAAGGTCAAGTTGAAAATATCAGATTAAAGATACAACCCCTTAAGAGCAGATATATAAAAATGTTTATAGCAGAAACTTTGTTTCTATTGAGAGAAAATAATATACCTTGATATGTATTTATAGGCAAAATTCTTATGACAAAATATCTATCTTAAATGTTCACCTGTTTTTGGCTATTCAATGAATGATCTACTAATGACTGAAACTCTGATCAAGTATTTCACATCACATTCTGAGTGAACTGACCACCATTCTTATCCCCCAAATCTGGCAGTCCCAATTTCCCTCACCCTATTCTACTCTTTCCCATATGGACACAAAGTGCCTTATTATATATATATTCTATATGGTTTAATTGTTTGTTATTTAGCATCTATATTCTTTGGCTAGAATATAAGCTATATGAGGGGAGGTATCTTTGTTTGTTTCACTACTGTATCTTAAGTGCCTGGAATAGCACTTGGCTTGATAGTACTTAAACTCAACAAATCTTTTTTTCTTTTTAAAAAATATTTATTTATTTTTAAACTGAAGGATAATTGCTTTCCAATATTATGTTGGTTTCTGCCTAACATCAGCATGAATCAGTCTTAGTTATACATATGTCCCCTCCCTCGTGGCCCTCCTTCCCACCTCCCACCCTATCCCACCCCTCTATGTTGTCACAGAGCACAGTTTGAGCTTGCTGTAGACTCAATAAATCTTTATTGAATGAATGAATGAACCGATTTCATAGGCTTAATCCTTTAAACCTCTTCCCTCTCTGTAATGAAAATATTCTTAAATTTGAGGGCACAGGATTTCATGTGTGCCCTTTCATTGGTTATACCATCTTTACCCCTAGTCAACAAAGTTACTCATATCAGTTCAGCTGAAATGAAACCTTCCTTGATAAAAGTGAAATTAGATGTTGCTAAGATTTAATCCCCAACATAAGCATAAATACTAAAATAGCACTGAACACAGTGTTTAAAGAGGGAGTATGACTGTCCAAAGCATTTTATGTCAGCAACAAATCAAAATATCAGCTTCAAAGCATGCCACGGGGCTTAATTTTATTTCTCTTGCTAAGAAAGCTGCAGCCATGTAAACCTATTTTCATTTCTCAGTAGGCAGCCACTGAAGTTTCTTGCGTGGATCTTGAAACTCTGGAAAGGCTTAATAAACTGTGTGTATATGTCTGTGTATCTCTCTGTGTGTATAGTTGGAGATAGAGGAGGGTGTTGTGCTAGGCCAGATTCCAAGTTTAGAGTGGCTTACTTCATACAACACAGAGTCATATGGAGCTACCCAATATCTTATACTTAACTTCTGATTTTGTTCAAGTCTTAACTATGCAGCTTGGAGTCAGTTATATGTAGGTAGAAATAGAGGTGGGCTTCCCCCGTGGCTCAGACAGTGAAGAATCTGCCTGTGATGCGGGAGACCCAGGTTTGATCCCTGGGTTGGGAATATTCCCTGGAGAAGGAAACAGCAAGTTGCTCCGGTATTCTTGCCTGGAAAATTCCATGGACAGAGGAATCTGTAGAGTTCATGGGGTCACAAAGTCAGACACAACTGTGCGGCTGACAGAGGCAGAGGTAGAGGTACAAATAGAGAAAGGGAGAAATGAACAGACCTTCAGTGTGATATTTCATGAGTTTTGACAAATGACCCATATGATCACATTAGTTGTGAAGATGCTGAAATTTGTCACTCCAGAAAGTTCTTGTGTGCTTATTTCCAATTCTGCAAACTATAGGCAAATATTGTTTTGATTTCAATCACTTTAAGTTGAGTTTGAATTCTTTTGAATTTCATATAAATGGAATTATGTAGTGTAAACTTTGTATCTGGCTTCCTTTGCTAAATATAAAAATTTTAAATTCACTCACATTATTATGTGTTCAGTTCAGTTCAGTCGCTCAGTTGTGTCAGACTGTTTGCGACCCCATGGACTGCAGCACGCCAGGCCTCCCTGTCCATCACCAACTCCCAGAGTTACTCAAACTCATGTGCTTTGAGTTGGTGATGCCATCCCATCTCATCCTCGGTCGTCCCCTTCTCCTCCCGCCTTCAATCTTTCCAGCATTAGGGTCTTTCCCAAGGAGTCAATTTCTCACATCAGGTGGCCAAAGTATTGGAGTTTCAGCTTCAGCATCAGTCCTTCCAATGAATATCCAGGACTGATTTCCTTTAGGACGGACTGGTTGGGTCTCATTGCTGTCCAAGTGACCCCCAAGAGTCTTATCCAAGACCACAGTTCAAAAGCAACAATTCTTTGGCACTCAGCTTTCTTTATAGTCCAACTCTCACATCCATACATGACTACTGGAAAAACCATAGCCTTGACTAGATGGACCTTTGTTGGCAAAGTAATGTCTCTGCTTTTTAATATACTGTCTAGGTTGATCATAACTTTTCTTCCAAGGAGCAAGCATCTGATTTTTGGAGCCCCACAAAATAAAGTCTGTCACTGTTTCCACTGTTTCCCCATCTGTTTGCCGTGAAGTGATGGGACCGGACGCCATGATCTTAGTTTTTTAAATGTTGAGTTTTAAGCCAATGTTTTCACTCTCCTCTTTCAGTAGTTAATTTAAAAAATTTAAGTGGTATTTAGTTGTATAAATATACCCCTACTTTTTATTCTGTGTCCTGTTGATGGGCATTTGGATTGTTTGCAGTTTTTGGTTATTATGTAAAGAGCTACTTGAGGAAGTCTTTTTGTGGACATGTGGATGTATTTTTTTGTGAACATACGTTTTCATTTCTCTTAGGCAAATATGTAGGTGTAGAACTGCTGTGTCAGGGTAGGTGAGTTCTTAGCTATATAAGCAACTGCCAAGCTTAATGTTAAAAGAAACACAAAACTGATGCTTTTTTATTACTGTAGTAATGTGAGAGCTGGCCAGCTGCATTGTACAGCTGAATTTTAATGCAACAAATTTTCTTAGTTTAATAACTTCTATGAATTTTTAAAAATAAATTGAATCTAATTGACATACTGTCACATAAGACTTAAGTTTAATTCAAATACAGCGTAAAATACTGTAAATGTTTTTTTTGATGTGCCTATGTAATATGTTGCATCTGTAAGGGCATATGTCTGGTTAAGATACGATTCTGCAGGATGCTTCTTTAGGTCACTTTATCTTGACCATGATAGTTGGGAAGGATCCAACCAGTAGAGGTTTTCATATATACCAAGAACTCTATCGAGATGTTATCAGTGGTGAGTTGAGAAGACTAGGCTCATAGTATGTAATGAGAACTGTGGGAGGACAGAATTTTCTTTTATTGCAGTTAGGAATGTGATTTTATTTACTTTAAAATTTTATTGATGTATTATTTGTTTACAATGTTAACTTCTGTTGTACAGCAGTGATTCAGTTATACATATATATACACATTTGTCTTCATATTTTGCATATCATTTTAGACAAATGCCAAGGTCATCACTGCTGTTATGTGGATTCGTATATTGAAGTTACTTTTCAAGTAGGAATTTAAAAAAATTAGTAATAGTTATGGCAGTGATGTATATATCAATATATGGATGTTCAATACCTAAGAAGCACCCAAAGAGGTTATTTCCAATTATATCCCTCTTCCTCTACTGCTCCCAGGGATAGCTATAATCTTGAATTTTGTGCTTAGCATTTCCTTACTTTTTTTAAAAAATAGCTTTACCTTCTATGTTTTCATATAATATATAGCTTACATCTGCACATTTTTTACATTTGTATGAAAGAAAGCATATCATATTTTCTGAGACTTGCTTTGTTCACATTTAACTTTAGATTTATTCATATTGGTGGGTGTGGTTATGGTTCATTCATTCATTTCTTTTCTTTGAATATTTGCTAATTCATTTCTCTTCTTGGTAAAAATTAGAATCATTTCTAGTTTTCCTTTTCTTTGCTGTTAAAAAAAATGATGTTCTAAATACGTTTATACATGTCACTTGGTGAATATGTAAGTGCAAAACTCTCTAGAGTAGTCTTTGGAGTGGAAATTGATAGCTCATGTGGATTTCCATTTTCCTAAATTTTTTTTTTTTTTTTTGTCTAGACAAGTTGTTTTCAGCCAGACAAGTTATTTTCCAAAGTAGTCATATTAATTTAAACTCTAACTGATAGTGTATTAAAAATTCCCTTTGTGTCAGCACTTCTTATTGTTTGCTTTTTAAATTTTGTCAGTTTGGTACATTTAAAATGGAACCTCATGGTTTGATTTACATTTTTCTGATTACTAATGAGAGTGGAGTGCTTTTTCTAATTTTCTATTTGTGTTTCTACTTCTGTGAAGTGTCTGCTTGTTTATTGCCCATTTTTCTAAACGTTTCTCTTATTATTTGTAGATTTTCTTTTTTAACCCTTTGTGGATTACATATGTTGCAAATCATTTCTCCCAGTCTTAATCTTAAAGATAAATTCAACCATTGAAGTATATTCTCTCAGTTGTGTCCAACTCTTTGAGACCCCATGGACTGTAGCCTACCAGGCTCCTCCGTCCATGGCATTTTCCAGGCAAGAATACTGGAGTGGGTTGCCATTTCCTTCTCCAGGAGATCTTCCGAAGCTAGAGATTGAACCTAGGTCTCCTGCATTGTAGGCAGATGCTTTACCATCTAAGCCTCAATCAAATAAATCAGTTTTTTCCTTTGGAATTTGCACTACTTTCTCCTGTTAAAAAAATTCTTCCTTGTCTGGAGTTTATTAAGAAATTCAATTATACTTTCTTCCAGAAAATTTTCAAGTTTTCTTCTTTTAATTTACAATTTTCAATTTAATTTTATTTTTTTCCATATGGAAAGCCATTTGTTTCAACACAGTTTACTGTATGGTTCTTCCTGTTCCTCTATTTCTATCGCATATGTTTGCATGTATGTGTTAGTTGCTCAGTTGTGTCTGACTCTTTGCAGTCTTATGGACTGTAGCTCCGTGATTCCATGGACAAGAACACTGGAGTGGGTAGCTATTCCTTTCTCTAGGGGATTTTCCCAACCCAGGGATCGAACCTGGTCTCCTGCAGTTGCAGGTGGATTTTTTCTGGTCTGAGCCACCATCATAATTTTATTCTTGTACTTTCTGCTGAGTTCTTTTGGTCTATTTTTCTTTTTCTATGGTAATATCACACGGTCAGATTTGGTTACAAAATACTAAGCATCATTGCAGCAATGACTAACTAAATAGCGTCTTTAGACAATTCTCTCATTTGTAGTCTTTGGAAAAGTTTGCACAAAATTAGAATGGGTTTGTTCTTTGAACATTTGGTATAAACTTGCCTGTAGAACCATCTGGGTATGAAGATCCTCAATTACTGATTAAATTCATTTTGTTAGAGGAATTTTCAGGCTGGTATAGTGTTAATATTCTTTTATATTTTCATTCTCTGTTGCATCTGCAGTTATGTTCTTATTTTGATTACATTTTAGTTTAATTGTGCTTTCTCTTTTTTTCTTTGATTAATATTGCTAAGACTGTAAGTTCAGTATTCTTTTTCAAAAACCAACTTGTGGCTTATTTAGTTTTTTTCTTTATACCTTTATTGTATCAGTTCAGTTCAGTCGCTCAGTCATGTCCGTCTCTTTGCGACCCCGTGAATAANTTCCTCTTCACTTTCTGCTATAAGGGTGGTGTCATCTGCATATCTGAGGTTATTGATATTTCTCCCGGCGATCTTGATTCCAGCTTGTGCTTCTTCCAGCTTAGTTTTCTTTTTTACACCTTTATTGTCTATTTAAGTTAATTTTTGTTTTTGTCCTCATGTCTTTACATGGATTTCTTTGAGCTTATTATCTTGTTCTTTTTTAAAATTGAAGTATAGTTGATTTATAATGTTTCAGATATACAGCAAAGTGATTCAATTATCCATAAATATATATGTGCACAAATTTTTTCATTTTCACTCAAAGGTTATTGTAAGATACTGAATATAATTTCCTGTGCTATACAGTAGGTCTTTGTTAATTATTATATATATGGTAGTGTGTATGCGTTAATCTCAAACTCCTAATTTATTTATATATTATTCTTTTCTAATGCCTTGAATGTTTAGACTATTAGTTTTTAACCATTCTTATTAAGTAGTAGAAGCATATCTGGCTATCCATTTATTTCAAAGTACCATTTTAGCCATATCTTAGAAGTTATGATTATGTGGGAATTTTCTCTTTTGTTTAGCTGTAAACATTTTATAATTTAATATGATTTCTTTCTTGACATTTTATTTCTTTAACAACATTCAACATAGATTTTTTTGTGTGTGTACCTACACTATGTCAGTCTTTTCTAGAACTTTGGGATATACCAATTAAAACACTTGGAGATTTTTTTTTATGGTAGTATGGATCAGTGGTGGCTTGCTGCAGGGTTGGGGGCACTGAGGGTAGCAGTACATGCATGGGGATCTTCTGAAGGAGGTCCCATTATCTTCATTACCTCCACCATAGTTTGAATGTGAACGTGAAGTCACTCAGCCGTGTCCGAGTCTTTGCAACCCCATGGACTGTGGCCAGGCTTCTCTGTCCATGGGATTTTCCAGTACTGGAGTGGATTGCCATTTCCTTCTCCAAGGGATCTTTCCAACCCAGGGATCGAACTCAGGTCTCCCGCATCAAAGACAGACGCTTTACCTTCTGAGCCACCAGGGAAGTCCCACCATAGTTTGGCCCCAGGTAAATAGCAGGGAGAGAACACAGCTCCACCCATCAACAGAAAATTGGTTAAGGATTTACTGAGCATGGTCCCGCCCATCAGAACAAGACCCAGTTTGCCCCTCAGTCAGTCCCTCCCATCAGGAAGCTTCCATAAGCCTCTTATCCTTCTCCATCAGAGGGCAGACAGACTGAAAACCACAATCACAGAAAATTAACCAAACTGATCACATGGACTGCAGCCTTGTCTAACTCAATGAAATTATGAACCATGCCATGTAGGGCCACCCAAGACAGACAGGTCATGGTGGAGACTTCTGACAAAATGTGGTCCACTGGAGAAGGGAATGGCAAACCACTTCAGTATTCCTGCCTTAGCCCATCAGAACAAGACCCAGTTTGCCCCTCAGTCAGTCCTCCCATCAGGAAGCTTCCATAAGCCTCTTATCCTTCTCCATCAGAGGGCAGACAGACTGAAAACCACAATCACAGAAAATTAACCAAACTGATCACATGGACTGCAGCCTTGTCTAACTCAATGAAATTATGAACCATGCCATGTAGGGCCACCCAAGACAGACAGGTCATGGTGGAGACTTCTGACAAAATGTGGTCCACTGGAGAAGGGAATGGCAAACCACTTCAGTATTCCTGCCTTGAGAACCCAATGAACAGTATGAAAAGGCAAAAAGATAAGACATTGAAAGATGAACTCCCCAGGTCGGTAGGTGCCCAATATATTACTGGAGATCAGTGGAGAAATAAGTCCAGAATTATGAGGATATGGAGCCAAAGCAAAATCATTACCCAGTTGTGGATGTGACTGGTGATGGAAGCAAGGCCCAGTGCTGTAAACAGCAATATTGCATAGGAACCTGGAATGTTAGGTCCATGAATCAAGGCAAACTGGAAGTGGTCAAATAGGAAATGGCAAGAGTTAACATCGACATTTTAGGAATCAGTGAACTAAAATGGACTGGAATGGGTGAATTTAACTCAGATGACCATTATATCTACTATTATAGCCAAGAATCCCTTAGAAGAAGTGGAGTAGCTGTCATAGTCAACAAAAGAGTCTGAAATGCAATACTTGGATTCTATCTCAAAAATGACAGAATGATCTCTGCTTGTTTCCAAGGCAAATCATTCAATATCACGGTAATCCAAGTCTATGCCCTGACCAGTAACACTGAAGAAGCTGACTGGTTCTAGGAAGACCTACAAGACCTTCTAGAATTAACACCCCAAAATGATGTCCTTTTCATTATAGGGGACTGGAATGCAAAAGTAGGAAGTCAAGAATCACCTGGAGTAACAGGCAAATTTGGACTTGGAGCCAAACAAAATGAAGCTGGGCAAAGGCTAATAGAGTTTTGCCTAGAGATTGCACTGGTCATAGCAAATACCCTCTTCCAACAACGTAAGAGAAGACTCTTCAATGGACATCACCAGATGGTCAACACCAAAATCAGATTGATTATATTCTTTGCAGCCAAAGATGGAGAAGCTCTATACAGTCAGCAAAAGCAAGACTGAGAGCTGACTGTGACTCAGATCATGAATTCCATAGTGCCAAATTCAGACTAAGTAGAACAAAGTACGGAAAACCACTAGACCACTCAGGTATGACCGAAATCAAATCACTAACAATTATCCAGTGGAAGTGAGAAACAGATTTAAGGAACTAGATCTGATAGATTGAGTGCTTGATAAACTTTGGTTCGTGACACTGTACAGGAGACAGGTATCAAGACCATCTCCAAGAAGAAGAAATGTAGAAAAGCAATATGGCTGTCTGAGGAGGTCTTACAAATAGCTGTGAAAAGAAGAGAAATGAAAAGCAAAGGAGAAAAGGAAAGATATACCCATTTGAATGCAAAGTTCCAAAGAATAGCAAGAAGAGATAAGAAAGCCTTCCTTAGTGATCAATGCAAAGAAATAGAGGTGTTGACCTGCATAAGCTGCTTGTATATTTTTGAGATTAGTTGTTTGTCAGTTGTTTCATTTGTTATTATTTTCTCCCATTCAGAAGGCTGTCTTTTCACCTTGTTTATAGTTTCCTTTGTTGTGCAGAAGCTTTTAATTTTGATTAGATCCCATTTGTTTATTTTTGCTTTTATTTCCAATATTCTGGGAGGTGGATCATAGAGGATCCTGCTGTGATTTGATTCATGTCAATGTATAGCAAAATGAATACAGTATTGTAAAGCAAAATAAGGACTAAAAAAAAAAAAAAAAGAAATAGAGGAAAATGACAGAATGGGAAAGACTAGAGATCTCTTCAAGAAAATTAGAGATACCAAGGGAAGATTCATGCAAAGTTGGGCTCAGTAAAGGACAGAAATGGTATGGACCTAACAGAAGTCGAAGATATTAAGAAGAGGTGGCAAGAATACACAGAAGAACTGTACAAAAAAGATCTTCATGACACAGATAATCACGGTCATGTGATCAGTCACCAGAGCCAGACATCTTGGAATGTGAAGTCAAGTGGGCCTTAAAAAGCATCACTATGAACAAAGCTGGATCATGGAAAAAGCAAGAGAGTTCCAGAAAAACATCTATTTCTGCTTTATTGACTATCCCAAAGCCTTTGACTGTGTGCATCACAATAAACTGTGGAAAATTCTGAAAGAGATGGGAATACCAGACCACCAGACCTACCTCTTGAGAGATCTGTATGCAGGTTAGGAAGCAACAGTTAAAACTGGACACGGAACAACAGACTGGTTTCAAATAGGAAAAGGAGTACATCAAGGCTGTATATTTTCACCCTGCTTATTTAACTTATATGCAGAGTACATCATGAGAAATACTGGACTGGAAGAAACACAAGCTGGGATCAAGATTGCTCAGAGAAATATCAATAACCTCAGATATGCAGATGATACCACCCTTATGGCAGAAAGTGAAGAGGAACTAAAGAGCCTCTTGAGGAAAGTGAAAGAGGAGAGTGAAAAGCTTGGCTTAAAGCTCAACATTCAGAAAATGAAGATCATGTCATCCGGTCCCATCACTTCATGGGAAACAGATGGAGAAACAGGGGAAACAGATGGAGAAACCTTGGAAACAGTGTCAGACTTTATTTTTTTGGGCTCCAAAATCACTGCAGATGGTGACTGCAGCCATGAAATTAAAAGACGCTTACTCCTTGGAAGAAAAGTTATGGTCAACCTAGATAGTATATTCAAAAGCAGAGACATTACTTTGCTGACTAAAGTCCATCTAGTTAAGGCTATGGTTTTCCTTGTGGTCATGTATGTATGTGAGAGTTGGACTGTGAAGAAGGCTGAGCACTGAAGAATTGATACTTGTGAACTGTGGTGTTGGAGAAGACTCTTGAGAGTCCCTTGGACTGCAAGGAGATCCAACCAGTCCATTCTGAAGGAGATCAGCCCTGGGATTTCTTTGGAGGGAATGATGCTGAAGCTGAAACTCCAGTGCTTTGGCTACCTCATGCAAAGTGTTGACTCATTGGAAAAACTCTGATGCTGGGAGGGATTGGGGGCAGGAGGAGAAGGGGACGACCAAGGATGAGATAGGTGGATGGCATCACGGACTCAATGGACGCGAGTCTGAGTGAACTCTGGGAGTTGGTGATGGACAGGGAGGCCTGGTGTGCTGCGATTCATGGGGTCACAAAGCATCGGACACGACTGAGAGACTGAACTGAACTGATGAACAAAGCTAGTGGAGGTGATGGAATTCCAGTTGAGCTATTTCAAATCCTGGAAGATGCTGCTGTGAAAGTGCTGCACTCAATATGCCAGCAAATCTGGAAAACTCAACAGTGGCCATAGGACTGGAAAAGGTCAGGTTTCATTCCAACCCCAAAGAAAGGCAATGCCAAAGAATGCTCAAACTATCACACAATTGCATTCATCTCACACTCTAGTAAAGCAATGCTCAAAATTCTCAAAGTCAGGCTTCAGCAATATGTGAACCGTGAAACTCCAAATGTTCAAGCTGGTTTTGGAAAATGCAGAGGAACCAGAGATGAAATTGCCAACATGCTCTGAATTATTGAAAAAGCAAGAGAGTTCCAGAAAAACACCTATTTCTCCTTTGTTGACTATGTCAGAGCCTTTGACTGTATGGATCACAATAAACTGTGGAAAATTCTGAAAGAGATGGGAATAGTAGACCACCTGACCTGCCTCTTGAGAAATCTGTATGTAGGTCAAGAAGCAACAGTTAGAACTGAACATGGAACAACAGAGTGGTTCCAAATAGAAAAAGGAGTATGTCAAGTCTATATACTGTCACTCTGCTTCTTTAACTTATATCCTGAGTACATCATGTGAAATGCTGGACTGGATGAAGCACAAGCTGAAATCAAGATTGCTCAGAGAAATATAAATAACCTCAGACATGCAGATGACACAACCTTTATGGCAGAAAGCAAAGAAGAATTAAAGAGTCTCTTGATGAAAGTGAAAGGTGAGTGAAAAAATTGGCTTAAAGCTCAACATTCTGAAAACTAACATCATGGCCTCCAGTCCCACACTTCATGGCAAATAGATGTGGAAACAGTGGTAGACTTTATTTTTTTGGGCTCCACAATCATTGCTGATGATGATTGCAGCCATGAAATAAAAAGATGCTTCTTGAAAGAAAAGTTATGACCAATCTAGAGAGCATATTAAAAAGCAGAGACATTACTTTGCCAACAAAGGTCCATCTAGTCAACCCTATGGTTTTTCCAGTAGTCATATATGGATGTGAAAGTTGGACTATAAAGAAAGCTGAGTGCCGAAGAATTGATACTTTTGAACAGTGGTGTTGGACAAGACTCTTGAGTCCCATGGACTGCAAGGAGATCTAACCAGTTCATCCTAAGGGAAATCAGTCCTGGATGTTCATTGGAAGGACTGATTCTGAAGCTGAAACTCCAATACTTTGGCCACCTGATGTGAAGAACTGACTCATTGGAAAAGACACTGATGCTGGGAAAGATGAGGGTAGGTGGAGAAGGACGACAGAGGATGAGATGGTTGGATGGCATCATCAACTCAAAGGACATGAGTTTGAGTAATCTCTGGGATTGGTGATGGACAGGGAAGCCTGGCATGCTACAGTCCATGGGGATGCAAAGTGTTGGACACTACTGATCGACTGAATTGAACTTAAGTGAGGTGACTGGTACCTGCCTATATATCTTTGGCTTATCTTGTGGTAGTCGCTTGCAGACTGTTTCTATAGATGTTAATGTTTTCCTGCATCTCTCAGCCTGAGGACGTTCCCTAGCTATAGAAGTAAGGTTTTGGCCATGTGGGAAGTCTAGAAATACTGCAGAATTAGTACCCAGGAGTATGAGATAATTATGATCCACGCCTCACTTAGTCTTTCTGGACTGTGGAATGGAGCCTGTCTGTCCACTGGTAACTTGCTCAGGATCACTGGCTTTCTTCCCTTTCCTCCCTCATTTCTCAGCCCTGCACTGTGCTTTCTGGTGTTTCTTTTCAAATGAACTACTTACCTTCATCTCTTTATTTCAGAGTCTGCTTAAAACATTCATGAAAGTTAATTCTGATGGAGAAGACAAGAAACAATAGATGTAATAAATAAGCAAATTACACAGTATTTTACAGGTGATAAATATTACATGAAAACAGTAGAGCAGGGTAAGGAGTTCTTCGGATAGGAGATGTTTTGCAATTTTACTTATTTGTTTACTTACCCCTGTCTTGCAGTCATTTCCTAGACCTTCTTCCTCACCTGGAACCACATACTAGTCAGACACAACTAGTGACTGAAGTGACTGACTGACTGAAATGATATTGTAATAGTATATGTCTTTCTCTGACTTATTTCACTTAGCATAATGCCTTCAAAGTCCATCCATGCTGTTACTAAAGGCAAGATTTGACTATTTTTTATTGCTGAGTAATATTCCATTGCATGTATATGTCACAGCTTCTTTACTGTTTCATCCGTTGATGGCTACTTAGGTTGTTTCCACATCTTGGCTATTGTAAATGGCACTGCAATGAACATGGGGTGAAGATGTCATTTTGAGTTACTGGTTTTGATTTTTTTCTGTGATTTTATATTCGGTGGTATGGGTAGGCTTCATTGAGACAGTAGCATTTAAGCAAAGACTGAGGAAGTGACAAATGTGGCCATGTGGTGTCTGAAGATTATGCTTGGTGTATCTGAGGAATAGTAAGGACCTCAATATGCTTGATGAACAGCATGAAACCTGGTAGGAAAGGTGATAAGAAGGTAGTGTAATCAGTTTATGTAAAGTGTTTTATGCCATTAGATGCATTTTGGTTTTTACTCTGAGTGAGATGAAGAGCCATTTTGGTTTTGTGAAAAGAAATGACATGATTGGCTGTAAATTTTAATAAGAGCAGTGGGACTGCTGGGGTGGGAACAGTCTCTAGAAGGCCAAGAGTAGCTCAAGGATATATGTTTAGAGGCTATGATTACTTTTCAGATGATTGATGAAGTGTTTTGCTTGAGAGTAGGAGCAGTAAAGATGGTGGGTGGTGGTTACTTTGTAAATATTTTGAATGTAGAGCCAAATGAATTTCCAAATGATTATCTATGAGTTGTGAGAGGAAAAAAGGGATCAAGGATGAATACAATTTAGGATGCACAAGGCTATGGATGGAGCAATATTGAGGGAGAAAATTTCAGACATGTAACTTTGAGGTGTCATAATATGGGTATTTAAAGCCCTGAGATTGTGAGTGGCAATGAACAAGAGTAAAAGTCAAAGATCTAAGCCACTGGTCACTCCAACATGAAAAGATTGGTGAAGGGAGGAGGAATTTGCAAAGTAGATTTAGAAGGAATGATTAGAGGGGTAGATTATAGTGTCCTAGGAGCCAAGTAAAGAAATAAGTATCACTACCATGGATTACTTATAATAGATGAAGAATGAGAACTGGAGGTTGAAATTTTCCCCAGTTTTATATAACTGAAACACAGCACTGTATAAATTTAAGATGTACAGCATAATCTGACTTACATATGCTGTGTAAAGATTAATGTCTAGTTGACATCCATCCTCTCATACAGATACATATGCTATATAGCAGTTTTCCTTTTTGCCTATTTTCTGTGGAGAATTTTACTCTGGAGTTGTAATTAGACATATGTTAGCCCTTCTCATTTTATTTCCTTGCCACTTTACCTCTGTTTCATATTTCACTTAAAAAATTCTGAGGAACATACTGTGTAATAGTATTAGTTCTGTTTATTTTTGTCTAATTTACTCTTGACCCACTCATATTAGTCAATTAAGCTAGGCTGTGCTGCGGAGACATATAAATCCTAAACTCTTAATGACTTTAAACATGAAGTTTATTTTTCATTCACACAAGTTGCTCTGAGTGTCTAGCAGTTCTGTCGAACAGCTCCCTTTCACACTGGGATCCAGGAATCTAATTTGCTTACATTTTGTGGCTTTTCCATTTCAGCATAGGGATTCAAGGCTTGCCACAGCAGGAAACAGAGAATATGGAAAACTTATGCCTGTTCCTGCTTCAGACTAGAAGGGACACATACAACTTCTGCTAGCATCCTGTTAGCCAGAAATAATCACATTGGCCACAAACTATTTCAAAAGGGGCTATAAAATTTAGAGCAACACATGGAATAATAATAATGACCTCTGCAAAACATTTGTTTTAAATTTCTATATTAACTTAATGATTTGAATTGCCATATAAATGTATCAGGAATACAAAGTTTTATGTACAGCCTAAAAATGTTTAGGCTTCTCTAGTGGCTCAGTGGTAAAGAATCTGCCTGCCAATGCAGGAGACATGGATTTGATCCCTGAGCTGAGAAGATCCCCTGGAGGAGGAAGTGGCAACTCACTCCAGTCTTCTTGCCTGGGAAGTCCCATGGACAGAGGAGCCTGGTGGGCTACAGTCCACGGGGCTGCAAAACAGTCTCACACAACTTAGTGACTAAACAACAACAATAAATGATTATAAAAAATTTTTCTGTATAACTCCACCCAGGTTAAAAACATTATTAGCACGCTAAAATATAGCATTCACTTCTCTTTATCATAATCTTCTCACCTCCACAAGCAACCACTTTCCTGACTTTGATGAGAACTGTTTTCCTTATTATTCTTTATAGTTTTACACTTATAAATGTCTCCCTAAACAATATAGTTTAGTATTGCCTGTTTTGGACTTTATACGTACTGTATGTATTTTTTAATTAAAAAGTTATGTATATATTTGTTTATCTTCAGTTGTTTTGGATTTTCATGGACACACAGGCTTTTTCTAGTTGTGATGAGGTGGGGCTACCTTCTAGTTGCAGTGTGTGGTGGCTTCTCTTGTTGCGGCTCATGGGCTTTAGAGCTCTGGCTCAGTAATTGTGGCACATGGACTTAGTTGCTCCATGGCATGTGAGATCTTCCTGGACCAGGGATTGAACCTGTGTCCCTGACATTGGCAGGCAGATTCTTAACCACTGGACCACCATGAAAGTCCCCACCTTCCACCCCCGCCCTTTTTGTTAACTTTTTCTTACCTCCTATGATTCGCCTGTGTTCTTGTTGTAGATGTAGTTTGTTCACTTCCTTTGTCAGCTGTTGATGGCCATTTAAATAGTTTCCAGTTTTTTGTTTATTTTGGTATCATGAACAATGCTGCTATAGCCATTCTTGTATCTGTTCAGTTCAGTTGCTCAGTCATGTTGAACTCTTTGCGACCCCATGAACTGCAGCACATCAGGCTTCCCTGTCGATCATCGACTCCTGGAGTTCACTCAGACTCACGTCCATCGAGTCAGTGATGCCATCGAGCCATCTCATCCTCTCTTGTCCCCTTCTTCTCCTGCCCCCAATCCCTGCCAGCATCAGAGTCTTTTCCAATGAGTCAACTCTTTGCATGAGGTGGCCAAAGTACTGGAGTTTCAGCTTTAGCATCATTCCTTCCAAAGAAATCCCAGGGTTGATCTCCTTCGGAATGGACTGGTTGGATCTCCTTGCAGTCCAAGGGACTCTCAAGAGTCTTCTCCAACACCACAGTTCAAAAGCGTCAATTCTGTGGCATTCAGCTTTCTTCACAGACCAACTCTCACATCCATAGGTCCATACAATTTCTGTCCTTTATTGAGCCCACCTTTGCATGAGATGTTCCCTTAATATCTCTAATTTTCTTGAAGAGGTCTCTAGTCTTTCCCATTGTATTGTTTTCCTTTATTTCTTTGCACTGATCACTGAGGAAGGCTTTCTTATCTCTCCTTGCTATTCTTTGGAACTCTGCATTTAAATGAGTATCTTTTTCCTTTTCTCCTTTGCTTTTGGCTTCTCTTCTTTTCACAGCTATTTGTAAGGCTTCCTCAGACAGCCATTTTGCCTTTTTATGCATTTCTTTTTCTTGGGGATTATCTTGCTCCCTGTCTCCTGTACAACGTCATCAACCTCTTTCCATAGTTCATCAGGCATTCTGTCTATCAGATCTAGTCCCTTAAATATATATCTCACTTTCACTGTATAATCATTAGAGATTTGATTTAGGTCATATCTGAATGGTGTAGTGGTTTTCTCTACTTTCTTCAATTTAAGTCTGAATTTGGCAGTAAGGAGTTCATGATCTGAGTCACAGTTCAGCTCCCAGTCTTGCTTTTGCTGACTGATAGAGCTTCTCCATGTTTGGCTGCAAAGACTATAATCAATCTGATTTTGGTGCTGACCATCTGATGATGTCCATGTGTAGAGTCTTCTCTTGTGTTGTTGGAAGACAGTGTTTGCTATGATGAGTGCAATCTCTTTGCAGAAGTCTGTTAGCCTTTGCCCTGCTTCATTCTGTATTCCAAGGCAAAATTTGGCTGTTACTCCAGGTGTTTCTTGACTTCCTACTTTTGCATTCCAGTCCCCTATAATGAAAAGGACATCTTTTTTGGGCGTTTTTTAGTTCTAGAAGGTCCAGTAGGTCTTCCTATAACCATTCAACTTCAACTTCTTCAGCATTACTTGTCAAAGCATAGACTTGGATTACTGTGATATTGGATGGTTTACCTTGGAAATGAACAGAGATCATTCTGTTGTTTTTGATTCTGCATTCAAGTACTGCATTTTGGGCTCTTTTGTTGACTATGATGGCTACTCCATTTCTTCTAAAGGATCTTGCCTTAGAAGATTCTTCTTGCCACCATAGTTTGCCCCCAGGTAAATATCAGAGAAGGAACACAGCTCTACCCATCAACAGAAAATTGGATTAAAGATTTACTGAGCATGG
Source organism: Aepyceros melampus (assembly GCA_006408695.1). NCBI lineage: Eukaryota > Metazoa > Chordata > Mammalia > Artiodactyla > Bovidae > Aepyceros > Aepyceros melampus. Next base: position 2,463 of record SJXQ01000016.1, on the reverse strand, counting down.
CCCCACCCATCAGAACAAGACCCAGTATCCCCCTCAGTCAGTCTATCCCATCAGGGAGCTTTCATAAGCCTCTTATCCTTCTTCATCAGAGGGCAGAGAGATTGAAAACCACAATCACAGAAAACTAACCAATCTAATCACATGGACCACAGCTTTGTCTAACTCAGTGAAACTATGAGCCAAGCCATGTAGGGCCACCCAAGATGGACAGGTTATTGTAGAGAGTTCTGACAAAATGTGGTCCACTGGAGAAGGTCCACTTCAGTATTCCTACCTTGAGAACTCCATGAACGATATGAAAAGGCAAAATATAGGACATTGAATGATTAACTCCCCAGGTTGGTAGGTGCCCAATATGCTACTGAAGATCAGTGGAGAAATAAGTCCAGAAAGAATGAAGAGATGGAGACAAAGCAAAACAACATCCAGTTGTGGATGTAACTGGTGATGGAAGCAAGGTCTGATGCTGTAAAGAGCAATATTGCATCAGAACCTGGAATGATTCATGAATCAAGGCAGATTGGAAGTGGTCAAACAGGAGATGGCAAGAGTGAATGTCAACATTCTAGCAATCAGTGAACTAAGGTGGAGTGGAATGGGTGAGTTTAACTCAGATGACCATTATATCTACTACTGTGGGCAAGAATCCCTTAGAAGAAATGGAATAGCCATCATAGTCAACAAAAGAGTCTGAAATGCAGAACTTGGATACAGTCTCAAAAACGACAGAATGATCTGGTCAGAATGATCTGGTTCTTTCCAAGGCAAACCATTCAATATCATGGTAATCCAAGTCTATGCTCTAACCAATAATGCTGAAGAAGCTTCTATGTAGGTGCTATGAAGACCTACAAGACCTTTTGCGTATTAATACATTAGTTAACTTTTTAGATCATAAGTAAGGAGTATTTTCTATCCTAATAGGTAATGGTAAACTTTTAAAAGTGTGTGTATTAATTTATTCTTTTACCAATTTTTTTGTGAGAATATGAGTTTCCTCTGTTCTACATGTTTGCAAAAATTGACATTGTCAGACTTCTGAAAATTTGCCATTGTGTTTTGGTATGTAATGGGCCTTTATTCTGATGTTGCTTTTTATTTCGCTAAGTACCAGCATATTAAAAAGCAAAGACATTAGTTTGCCAACAAAGGTCCATCTAGTCAAGGCTATGTTTTTTTCCAGTAGTCTATGGATGTGAGAGTTGGACTATAAAGAAAGCTGAGTGACAAAGGATTGATGCTTTTGAACTGTGATGTTGGAGAAGGCTCTTGAGAGTCCCTTGGACTGCAAGGAGATCCAACTAGCCCATCCTAAAGGAAATCAGTTCTGGGTGTTCACTGGAAGTACTGATGCTGAAGCTGAAACTCCAATACTTTGGCCACCTGATGCTAAGAGCTGACTCATTGGAAAAGACTCTGATGCTGGGAAAGATTGAGGGCAGAGGAGAAGGGGATGACAGAGGATGAGATGGTTGGATAGCATCACCGACTCAATGGGGATAGCATCACCGACTCAATGAACATGAGCTTGGGTAGGTTCCGGGAGCTGGTGATGGACAGGGAGATGTGGCGTGCTGCAATTCATGGGGTTGCAAAGAGTCAGACACGACTGAGCGACTGAACTGAACTGAAGTGAACTGAAGTACCAGGAAGATGGAACACTTTTTGATGTGTTCATTGACCCTTTGTGGTGTCTTTTTTTTTTTAATTTCAGCTTTATTGATATAGAATGCCATATAGCATGAAGTAAGTTTAGAGTATACAGATTTGACTATATACATCAGAAAATGTCTAACACAATAAATTTAATGAATGTTCACCACCTTGTATAGATGTAAAGTTAAAGAAATAGAAAAAGGTTATTTCTTATGATCACTTAGAATTTACTCTCAACTTTCATATGTAACATTCAGTAGTGTTAATTATATTTATCTTGTTGTACATTACATCTCTAGTAGTCATTTATCTTATAATTGGGAGTTTGTTCCTTTTGACCACCTTTATCCAGTTTCCACTCCCCCATCCCTTGCCTCTGATCTCTCTTTCAATGAGTTTATTTGTTTTTGAAGAATAATCAAGTCACAGCATTATGTTACTTCCTGTTAACACAAAGTAGTGATTCTATATTTTTATATATTTTTAAATGAATACCATGGTAAATCTAGTTACCATCTGTCACCATGCAAAGGTATTATATAGTTTGATTATATTCCCCACACTACATATAGCCATATATATACATATATATGATTATTTTAAATTACTGATCTCTTAAGTTCAAATGTATTTTAATAATCCTGCATTTTTGGTGGTGTTGTTCAATTGCTCAGTTCAGTTCAGTTCAGTTGCTCAGTCGTGTCCAACTCTTTGCGACACCATGAATCGAAGCACACCAGGCCTCCCTGTCCATCACCAACTCCCGGAGTTCACTCAGACTCACGTCCATTGAGTCCGTGATGCCAT
>SJXQ01000015.1:388643-442518 GCA_006408695.1 Aepyceros melampus | reverse complement strand
GAAGGAGATCAGCCCTGGGATTTCTTTGGAAGGAATGATGCTAAAACTGAAGCTCCAGTACTTTGGCCACCTCATGCGAAGAGTTGACTCATTGGAAAAGACCCTGATGCTGGGGGGGATTGGGGGCAGGAGGAGAAGGGGATGACTGAGGATGAGATGGCTGGATGGCATCATAGACTCAATGGAAGTGAGTCTGAGTGAACTCCGGGAGTTGGTGATGGACAGGGAGGCCTGGCGTGCTGCGATTCATGGGGTTGCAAAGAGTCGGACACGACTGAGCGGCTGAACTGAACTGTACTGAACTGAACAACAAAATCATATGCTATTTATGAAGCACACTTTATAAAATACTTGAAAAGTTAAATTATGGGAAAGTTGCATCTTGCCAACCATAAACTGAAGAAATCTGATATAGCTATATTAGTATCAGACAAAGTAGACTTTAATACAGAATTCATTTATAGATTTTAATAGATAAGATTTTCTTAATGTTCAAAATTCTGAATTTCTACTTAGCAAAAGAAAAATGGGAGAAATAGAAATATTTTAAAAGTATGCAATTACTTTAATATACTTCACTTGAGAACTGATAAAAACAAACATAAATCAGTAAGGATACAGAAAAACTGACTTGATTAACAAATTTAACTTAAATGCTATCCATAAAACGCCACACTTAACATCAGCAGAATGTATATTTTTTACAAAAGCCCTTGAAACATTGGACATATCTGAACCATAAAGCTAATATTAGTCAATGTGAAGACTGAAATTATTAAAAATATGTTATCTGACCACCATAGGCTGAAGCTACTAGCCAATCATTAAAAATATTTTCAAGTGCCCAAATGTTTGAAAATTAGTAACACACTTCTATGTAATCTGTAAGTCAAAGAAATCACAATGAAAATTAGAAAAAATATTAACTGAATGTTAATAAACACATATATCAAGACTTATGAAACACATCAGCTAAAGTTATTCTTAGAAATATATAATCTCAAGTGTATATATTAGAAAAAAAGAAAGATTAAAAATAAACTGTCTAAATATCATCTTGAAATGATTGCAGCAAAATATGAAACCCAAAGAAGATAGAAGAAAAGAAATCATAATGTGACAGCAGAATTAATGAAATAGAAAGCAAACATGAAGGAAAAATTCAAAAAAACACAGTTTAATTATTTTCAAAAAACTGATAGGTTAATAATTAATTAATAATTAATAGTAAAGAAACACTGAGAGAGCAAAAGGAAGCATTAATTACCAATATCAGAAATTAAAACGGTAAAGCCCACAGCAATTTTTTTAAAAAAAGGTATTGTCAACAATTCTATGCCAATAAATGGGCACATGTCTAGAAATGATTTTGCATGACAATGTGCTAAACAAATTAGCTTGGTATTAAACTACCCTGAAGAATATGTTTTAGATTAATATTCTGTGTGGGTATAAAATAATCTCTTTAGGACTATTCCATTTTAATCATTTTCTGCCCCTCATTTTGACCACCACAGAGCATTAGGACATTCTTTAAGACCTATGTGTGCTAAGTTGATTCAGTCATGTCCAACTCTTTGCAACCCTATGGACTATAGCCCATCAGACTCCTCTCTGTCCGTGGGATTTTCCAGGCAAGAATACTGGAGTGGGTTGCCAAGCCCTCTTCTGGGGGAATCTTCCCCACTCAGGGATCAAATCTGTGTCTCCTGTGATTCCTGCATTGCAGGTGGATTCTTTACCACTGAGCCACCGGGGAAGCCCAGATTCTATTTAGGAGATGTAGTGCAGAATCACCTCTTGTGGTTTTAATTATAAAATTACATATGGGGATGTTTTAGAGGGTAACAACACAAAGTCACACAATATATGAACTTTGAGTTGGATGACTGGTGAAGGAGAGGTAAAGGCAGGGAACTGAGAGTCCTACATTACCCCCACCCTTCAAAGAATTGCTTGCTATACATGTCAAGTCTTTGCTGAAGTCCACAAGCACCACAAATTTACTGTGTCTAAATGCGTTTTCAAAGAATGAATATTTGATGCAAAAGATACACTTCCCATCTCCTTGCAATCTTTTCCTGAATCTTTTCCAGTTTCTCTATTTCTTCCCCCTCCATGTATGAAAGACTTTTCTAAGTTCCTCCCTCAGTCTAATCTTCTCATATTAAGCACAATCCCAATTAACTCTTCTTTATGGATCACTTCCTGACCCTGCTGGGCTTCCCTGGTGGCTCAGAGGTTAAAGCGTCTGCCTGCATTCTGGGAGACATGGGTTCGATCACTGGGTCGAGAAGATCCCCTGGAGAAGGAAATGGCAACCCACTCCAGTATTCTTGCCTGGAGAATCCCATGGAAGGAGGAGCCTGAGTGACTTCACTTTCACTTTCCTGACACTGCTAGGTGTGGCTTCTCCATTGAATTCAAGACACAGATCAAATCACGACACTCCTCATTGTTGAAGGTTCTCGATCCATGATTCACACTGCTCTGCCACTCCCTCCAAGTGACCATCTCAGATTTTACTGTTGCCATGCCTTCTTTCCCCAGCTGGTAACCAAAAAGCCCCACTTTCTTGTCACCTGAATGAGTCTACAAGCATTCTTTGCCTGCTTCTATTTACTCTCCTCCTTGCTCCTCTCCCAGAAAGGCCCTGTCCTCCTGGATCCATCTCTCACATTCTTCCTCATCTTTTAGGGACTAGCTCAAATTCCATTTGATCTGGAAAATTTTCTGTATCAGTTTCTCTGTTCATATTCTACCTGCCAAGCAAGAACACATGTTCTATCCCTGGGTAGGGATGATCCCTTGGAGAAGGAATAGGAAATACTGGTAACCTATTCCAGTATTCTTGCCTGGAAAATCCCATGGACAGAGGAGACTGGCAGGCTACAGTCCATGGGTTTGGAAAGAGTCAGACACAACTTAATGACTAAACCACTACCACCACTCACTTTTCTGCAGCCCCACAATAGTCTTCACCTTTCCTAGATGATGACTCACTCATCCTGTTTACATTTTTAATAATTGAGTTATTTATTTTTTCTGCTAGATGTCAACAGTGGGGACTACCTTGCTTTCTGTCAGTTCTTTGTCCCTAATTTATACAATGTAATTAATAGAATTAATTACTAAAAAGAGAGTCAATTGAAAATTTAAAATAGAATTAACACTTTTGAATTTTCTCTGAATGTTCATTTTGCTCATGCAGATCTCTATGCCTAAAAGCTATTCCTTTTCCCCTCAAAAAAAATCTACTTATTCTCTGATATTGTGTCATTTCCTTAATGAATTCTCCCCCATCCTGATGTACAGCCATGTTCATAATTTTTATATGTATAATGTACTCTTTTATTAGAATGTCTAAAAAGTATTTCTCACAAAGAAATTCTTTGGTACTAAGTTTGTGATGTGAAAGTTGAATTGTATGTATATGCTTATTATCAGGTCTTCCCAGATGGTGCTCATGGTAAAGAATCCACCTGCCAGTGCAGGTAGACATAAGAGATGTGGGTTCGATCCCTGGGTTGGGAAGATCCCCTGGAGGAGGGCATGGAAACCCATTCCAGTACTCTTGTCTGGAGAATCCCATGGATCAAGAAGCCTAGCAGGCTATGGTCCACGGGATCAAAAAGAGCTGGACACAACTGAAGCAACTTAGCATACACATACCATCTTGAAACAGTTTATTTTTTTGTGTTAGGAAATGTTTGCTGTGGTAACGTTGAAACATGTTTTAAAGCACCATTAACTACCTGTATTTCTTTTGCATGTTTAATTAATTTGACTGTATGTTGCACCATATTATGTGAGAAAGAATATATTCCCACTAATATGCATCTTCGGAGAAGGCAATGGCAACCCACTCCAGTACTCTTGCCTGGAAAACCCCATGGGTGGAGGAGCCTGGTAGGCTATAGTCCATGGGGTCCCTAAGAGTCGGACATGACTGAGAGACTTCACTTTCACTTTTCACCCGCATGCATTGGAGAAGGAAATGGCAACCCACTCCAGTGTTCTTGCCTGGAGAATCCCAGAGACGGAGAAGCCTGGTGGGCTGCTGTCTATGGGGTCTCACAAAGAAGGACACGACTGAAGCGACTTAGCAGCAGGAGCAATATGCATCTTCTAGAACGAAGGGTTTGAGGGCAAAGGCAGTTGCTGCAAAATTGCAAAGTCAAAGGGAGAAAGTGTAAGAATAGTGTCAAGTCAGTGGTTCAGCAAGATGGCATTGGCTAAAGGTAACTGTTTTGGGAGGAACTCACATTTGATCGACGAGGTGGTATTGCCATGGGAACAGTATTTCACCAAAAATTTCAAGCATATATGTAGAGTTCTCAGGTCTTGAAGCTCAACTTAATCAACAAAAGACATATTCTTCAATGACAGAAAAACCCTAACTCACTGAACATTTTTAATCCAAACATACAAACAACAGTTCAAGAAGGAAACGGCAACCACTCTAGTATTCTTCCCTGGGAGATCTCATGGACAGAGGAGCCTGGCAGGCTACAGTCCACGGGGTCACAAAGAGTTGGACACGGCTGAGCAACTAAGTATACACACACACACAACAGTTGGATGTGTATGAACAGCTAAGCATGTATGTTCTGTAGGATGTACCGTTAGTATGATCTAGAATTTGTGCCAATTTGTACTATGATTTAATCTTATCCTGAGTCACATTTCTAGATAGACAACAGTTTGACGTATTTGACTAAGTTAATAGTTTTTTAAAAGGCAGTCATTATTTTCATTAGAAATACATTTTAAAAAATGAGTTCACTTGCTATGTCTCATCCTTCATTAGTTTTTTTCAAAACTCATAAGCTTTGTTCAAAACACTGGGACAGAGTGGATAAGAAGACAAAGAAAAATGCCAACTTTCACTGTAAGAAAAGTTTCAGCTGAATTGGGAAGACAGAAAATATGCATGAAACTATAAATAACGATAGGAAATACCAAAAGCTAAATATGTAGTTTGTGAATCTTTCTCTAACATCAGAAGAGATTTAGCAGATTGCTAAATCTGCTAAATGGATGGAAAGGAAGAGGTTATCATTCTCTGGGGGAATAGCACATATTCTTAGTCTATCAGCAGCAACAATCACTGTCAGACCAAGTATAAGTCAGAGAAAGAATGCAGTGTTCTTCCTTTAATTTTCTTAGATAATAGACTCATGAAACTTACCAGTTCCATTGTCAGCTTACATACTGTATATTTATGGTGCATGTACGTAGTTTGGGTTCTCATCTTTTCTGACATTTCTCCCATAAGTTATTGTTTTAACTGGTTGAGTTAACTTCTGCCAAAGTGATTCCATAGGCAGATTTTAATAACAGAATTTGTATAAATTTCCTAGCAGTTTTAGATTCAGAGTTTTAATCTGGTGATAATTCTACATTAATAAGTGAAGTTGAATTTCAGTGGGGAAACATGAAATATATTTCTTCATATTTGTGGAAATAATTGTAGTAAAAAAACATATGACCCAATCTTAGTAGGTAATGAAGTATGAATCATTTCAACAGAGGTTTGAGAATGTTGCTTTAAAATTGAAAGGTTTTTTTTTCTGATTTTCCTACAGTAGATCTTCAAAGTTAGATGCATACTACACTACTCATCCAACATTAGTGGTTTTGATTGAAGAAATATCTTTAACAGAAATAGGGTGTACCAAGAATATTTTGGTTGTGTCTTTCTTAAGCTGATGGTTAATTTTTTCCATAGCTAACAACTTGGGATAAAGTTGAAATATTCATTTAACAGTTTTGAACCACATTCTCTGTGGACAGTTTCATTCTCATAACCAAATAAATCATCTGGTGTTTATTGAATGCTGCTGGGTGCTCAGTTCATGTCTCTGTTTTTATGTGAGATTTGAAAAGTAAAGAATGTATCCTTGGCCATGAAGAGATGATAATCCAACTGGGAAGACAGCCAGCACACAGAAATGATAGCAACCTTGACTAGACCAAATAGAATCACAATTTTGAGAGTGTGAAAAAGGCTGTAAAAAACTGGTGCTCTTGCTCAGACATGTCTGACTCTTTCAACTCTATGGACTATAACTTGTCAGGCTCTGTCCATGCAGATTCTCCAGGTTAGAGTACTGGAGTAGATTGCCATTTCCTCCTCCAGGGGATCTTCTCAACTCAGGGATTGAACTTGCATCTCCTGTGTCCCCTGCATTGCAGGTGGATTCTTTATCTACTGGGCTATTGGAGAAGCCCAACAAATGTGGAATAAACTATAAATTACATATTTGCCTTTATTCCTGCTTAAGTGATATCGATAAATGAGATGAAGTAGCATATAGGTCTTTGAGCAGAAAAAGGATCTACTTGCAGATTACTTACAAGAAAGAAAACAACATGGTCTAAGGCGTTGGTAAAAAGGATTTGGCCTCAACTGTGAAGCCACAAGCGCAGGACCAGGCTATTGGCAGTGCTTCAGGGCATAGGATAAAACCACCTGACTTGGTAGATACAGGGCATATAACAGGCAGATAATGATTTAAGCATGTTTCCAATTGTTAAGGTCCACAAAAGTTTGGACAATGTCTTGTGTGCCATGTTAGATGCCACAATTAAGCACTGATTTGCAAGTGAAAGAGGATCACTGGAAAGAGGATGGCTAAACTCTAATCCTAATCTGGATTTCTAGCTGCGTGATGTTGAACAAGTAACTTGACCTCTCTGATCCTAAAGTTACACAACCATGCAATGAAGGTAGTAATGTTGAGCTCTTTTGACTGCTATGAAGAGGTAAAGAAAGCACACGAATGTGCCTACTGTAATGTCTGGGCACTTATTAGTCAATTGGCTAAAGGTAATTATCAGTGAATGTTTTCTGAATTTATAACAAATACATTAGGGTGGAGGTAGAAGGGAAAGAACAAAGAAAGGACAGAAGGAGTGAGCAGGCCATTGGAAGAGAGCAAGAATAATTCAGAGTCAAGAGGATCTATGGAAGATTTCAATGTCCTCTAATTCTTTTGAATGATCGCAGAAGACCACGTCAAAAAGGTAAGCCTTTATGAAAAGTGAGTTAGAACCAACAGAGTTCCTTGTTTTGATTATATAAAGAATACCACAAAATGAATCAGACACATCTTTAGTATGAATAATTCTTGTTGGTTCATTAGGTATAAATAGTTGGTATAAGGTATAAATAGTGTATAATTAAGATAATTGATTATAATTACCATTTATGGTTGCATGGCTTTACTGAGCACTTTGTAGAATTAGTTAAGGAAAAAATGATGAACCAGACCGAGGTCTTAGGCTATGTAGCCATCTGAATAACAAGAGCATGGGATAAAGAATAGCCACTGACATGACTTGCCATTCACTTGAGGAACATGTATCTCTTAAAGAACAGACTTGTGGTTGCCAAGGGAGAGAGCAGGTAGAGGAAGGATGGGTTGGGAATTTGAGATTAGCAGATGCAAACTATTATACAGGGGATGGATAAACAACCAGGTCCTACTCTTTAGCATAATAAACTATATCCACTATGCCAGTGATAAACCATAATGGAAAGGAACGTGAAAAGAATGTATATAACTGAATCTCTTTACTATACAGAAGAAATTAGCAAAACAATGTAAATAAACTATGAAAGAAAATGTGAAAGAGTTAATCTCTCAGTCATGTCTGATTCTTTGCAAACCCATGGACTGTAGCCCGCCAGGGTCTTCTGTCCATGGGATTTTCCAGGCAGGAATACTGAAGTGGTTTGCCATTTCTTCCGCTAGGGAATCATCCTAACCCAGAGATGGAACCCAGGTCTCCTGCATTACTGGCAGATTCTTTACTGTCTGAGCCACCAGGGAAGCCCAAAACTATACTTGAAGAAAATTAATTTTAAAAAAATTTCAAAGTACATGTCTCTTGCTTCTGTACCTTCCCCCCTCTTTTCCTAAAACTCCTTAATCTCAAAGGAATGAAGGGCAAAGATTTTGTGGCAAAAAAATGTTTTAGATTTTCTCAAAACATAAAAGACAATTTTGGTCAAAGAAAATGCAAGTTAAATATATCTGCACCATGTAATTATACCCTAGAATAGCTATTGACTGAGTATCTGTAATGTATGTTGGGGCTTCCCAGGTGGCTCAGTGGCAAAGAACCGCCTGCAAATGCAGGAGACATGAGAGATGCGGGTTCCATCTCTGAGATGGGAAGAGGAGGGGTGGGAAGAGGAAGAGAATGGGAAGGTGGAGGAGGGCAAGGCAACCCACTCCAGTATTCTTGCCTAAAGAATCCCACGGACAGAGAAGCCCAGTGGGCTACCGTCCATAGGGTCACAAAGATTGCACACAACTGAAGCAACTTAGTGTGCACACACATATTGTATGACACCTTCCTCAGACCTAAAAGATTCAGACTGAGAAGGACTAATGCATGACCTTCCAGTCAGTCTCTCCCCTTATACATGCCTGATTCTTATTCCTGATTCTGAGTAAATCAGACCCTATTGTTGGCAACCCACTCCAGTATTCTTGCTTGGAGAATCGCATGGACTGAGGAGCCTGGTGGGCTGCAGTCCATGGGGTCACAAAGAGTCGGACACGACTGAGTGACTTTACTTACTTACTTATTGTACTCATCAGACTTAGTTCTCCTTCCTGTTGTATCTCAGAATCCACCTTAACACATTGCTCGTAGCCAATCAACTACAAATGGACTGGAATTAGCCTCTAAGTTAAAACTCATTTGTTATCCTCGGTTCATATATTTACCTGCCTTAAGGCCGGTGTCTGGAACACACGCTGTCTACAATTCATATCTAGTTCTGAACCTACAAAACTCTCAGTTCCAGTCATCTAATTGGCAGAACGGGATGATTATATAAGAAGGGAAGTCTTGAAACCTTACAGTAAATTAAGTTCCTTAATTTATGTCAGGATTGCATGCCTGTGTGTGTCTGTCCGGTAGCTCAGTTGTGGTTGACCCTTTACAACCCATGGACGGTAGCCTGCCAGGCTCCTCTGTCCACGGGATTGACCGGGCAAGAATACTGGAGTGGGTTGCCATTTACTTCTCCAGGGGATCCTCCCTGCCTCTGGATGACTATAACTTTATCTGGGTATCTTTGGGTCCTTCCAGTTGTGCATGCATGCATATGTGTTTATAGAATTACTTCACATTTAATTTTATCCATGTTCATAATTTTACCCTATATTTATTCTCACAACCACTTTTTTATATTTTTCATTCTAATCATCAAGTGTTTCTGAACTGACTTGTAATTTCAGTTTGAAGTCTTCTAATCATTCCTCTTGGCATTATTAATCAGTCTGGAATATGGTGATATGAACACCCTTTTTAACCCCCTGCCACTTTGAATGATAATGCTCGGATGGCCATTAAGGAGAGCATACCTGGCTGTTCTCTTTTCAACACACTGGAATTCGTGCCAACAATTTGAGAAGAAATGTTTATACATCAAGTATTTCAGACTTCAAAACGAGTTTATGATCTTTCTACATCTTTATTTTGAAAGATCTTTTTCTTCTTTTTTATAATTTCCTTCTTTTCCTCAGTGTCATCTTGTAACTATTTCTGGCTCTCCCTCCACACAAAAGACCTCAAAGTAGGTGTGTTTCTGTAACTTACCTTCTTTTTTTTATTATTCTTTCTTTTTGTCCTCCAAAAACCATCATAGGTTATTCTCTTTATATTTATTTCCCATTGGGTGCAGTATTTTTTTTTAAGTTAAGTTTAAGCAAAGAAGCTATACTATGTGAATATTTACCATTTCTCCTATGGCACCAAAATAAATAGAGTAGAAGGCGTAACTTTGATAGCTTTTGGATACTATAGAAGACATATGGGTGCCCCAAGCACTAACTGAACAAAAGAGCTTTTAGTAATTAACTAAACTCACCTAAATCACAGGGCAAAATTAAATTGTATTTCAAATACTTACTCTTTTTGTCATTTTTTCATTGCAAACATTTATCACATGGTATTAAAGAATGGTCTGAACAAATATTCAGTGGCTAGAATGAACACGTAACATTTTGGGGGTTAATAAGCAGATTAGTTTGGCTTGAACAGAGTGCTTAAAGCATTTTAAGGAAAAGTAATTTAGGTAAAGCCTAAAATCAACCAATCACCATAAGGTATTACAACTTTTAAAAGGTGGGTACCCATAACTGTTACTTGGGTGTCTTTACAACATGTTAATTTTCATGGGTGGGGGGACTGGGGTTCTTGCTAAGGTTGCTTCAATTCATCTTAAAATTAAACACTCTGGAGACCGTTCTTTAACAACTCTTTTGGGTCATTCCAAAACACCTCTGTTATGGAGACTAATACTCTTTGATTCTGAGCCAAAAGCATGGTTTTCAGATGTTACAATTACCTGTTCAGCTTCTTGGGGGCAATTATTTGAAAGGAGTAAATGCTCTGGCTACAATTGCCTCTGTGGGAGTCACAGTAATTGCCATTCATCAGGGCAGCAACCTGCTGAGGGCATCAATTCATAAACTCTGAGCCATCAATAAACTGGAACCTGGGCCCCTGGTGCCAACATTCTTTACACAATGAAATATTATTACTGGCAATTAGGTAAACAATGAGCCAACCCGGAAATGGAAGAGAGGTTGCCAAGGACTGCCTTAGCGCGTCATTCACAGATGTCTTAAATCTTTTCCTGCAAGAGAAACACCTTGGGATAACTCTTTCTACACCACCAGGATCCAAACTATCACAAAACATTCACAGATCAAAGAAAGAGGGAAATGGTAAAAAGTGAATTTTTGTTTTAAACAGGAAATGTGATATGGGGGCAGTAGACAAGAGCCTTCCTATCATAGCTGTCCATAGATACCAGCTACCTTTGTGGGGGCTGGTGTAGGGTAGGGTAGGGAGAAGAGGGGCTATGTAACTGAACTCAAGGCCACTAACCCCAAGCCACCTCAGTGAGGCACATGAGGTGGACTTATCTTTTCTGTTATTGCTGCTGTTTTTAAAGAGAGGAGAGCATTGAGGTCAGAGGCACTAAGTTGCGATTCGGATTACTGAAGTCACTCACAGATCAGTGTTGCTGGCTACTTCTGTCAGATGCCCCCAATTAAGGTGCTCTGGCCAGTCCAGAAGCACATTTCCAACTCACCCCACAACTACCACTTAGCCCTTGGGCCCCAGCTTGTCCCCCTCAGCGTCATTCTTCTTCCAGGGCTCTGACTTTGGGGTATAGGGGGACATGGCAGCCAGGGAGAGCAGGGGGAACTTCCAATGAAGCCGGCTTCTCAACGCTGAAGCCGGAAGATGAAGGGGTAAAACCCAAGGCACCATCAGCAGCTTCAGACAGAGACAGGGCTGTAAAAGTTATTCGAACTGACAAACACAATGGTCAGGTTGAAATGCAATCAGGAAGTTGACGTGTGATGAATGTTGGGGGTGTTTTATGAAGTGAAAAAGAAAGTAACTCCAGAACCAGATAATTCTAGTCATTTTTCTGTCTGAGTTGTAATTGATGAGTCCCTCATCGACGCTCCTGTTGTTTTTATCCAAATAAATAATGCCACTGAAAGCTATTTGATGGAATGGAGTACTGCTAAAAGAGGGAAAATCTGTGAGAACAGAGGTGGTGGGAGGTCAGGAATTTTTAAAGGGCACCGTTAGAGAAACGCTGTGGTTTGGGGCATGTCCCTAAGGTAAGGCAGTGCACCCTTAGCCAGGAAATTCTTTTGACTGATAAATCATATTTTATTTTTATACGACTTTTAAGTTTATTAAACTCATTTTACGTATCAAACAAGTTTAGGATGGATGAAATACATTTCTGAAAACTAAGCAGGGAGCAGCAGTCTAGCAGTTAGAGCACAGGATGGAGACTCAGGAATTCTTTATTTTATTTTCACCTCCTCCACCACAAACTCATGACTTAATGTGATCTGGGCAGAAGAGCAAATGGTTTTTCTTCTCTTTCTCTCATCAGAAAAACAAAGTAAAGCAAAACAGACTTTTTCATCCTCTTCAAAGCACTTACTCTATTCTTGCTTGCTCGCCTCCCTTATTTTCCTTTTTCTCCATTTCTTCTGTTTGTAAGCCAACTCAAATGTCTGGGGGGACTGTAACAGGGTATAAGAAGGATAAATACTCTTTGCAGGTCTTTTAAGACCACTTCACATTTAAAAGAAAATGTCAAAGACAGGGCAAACCCTAATGAAAAGTTCAAATTATATTTGACTTTACTTAGAATTGGACTTCCCTGGTGGCTCAGACGGTAAAGCGTCTTCCTACAATGCGGGAGACATTGGTTCAATCTCTAGGTCAAGAAGATCTCTTGGAGAAGGAAATAGCACCCCACTCCAGTACTCTTGCCTGGAAAACACCACGGACGGAGGAGCCTGGTAGGCTATAGTCCATGGGGTCTCAAAGAGTCAGACACGACTGAGCAACTTCACTTTCACTTAGAATAGAAACAGTGCTAAGTGAATAGGATCTTGAGAGCCAAGTATATGTAAAAGTTTCTGAAGAATTTCCTATAGAATCTCAATAGAAAATGTTCTAAGGTTGTCCTAACTCCTGGGTGTAAGATTCTTAGACTCAAGAGAGGGAATAAATATTAAAAATAACTATCTAGTAAAATGAGGAGAAGGGGACGACAGAGGTTGAGATGGTTGGATGGCATCACTGACTCAATGGACATGAGTTTGAGTAAACTCCAGGAGTTGGTGATGGACAGGGAGGCCTGGCGTGCTGCAGTCCATGGGGTCTCAAATTCAGACACGACTGAGCGACTGAACTGACTGACTGATCTAGTAAAATACTTCCCAGGTTCAAGAATACCCTACTGTAGCCCATGTCTAAAATTAAGAAAGTAAAACACATCTAGAAGAATTACTTTAGATTTTTAAAACCTCATTGGAATTGGTAAACATTTTTGTAAGATGTGATTTACTTTTTATTAATACTACTTTTCTGTGAATTTAAACACCTCATTATTTTCTCCCTCACTATATGACAAACTTTTGAGACAAGGATTATATGTTTTATTTATTATTGATTTCCCATAGCTTCTGACACTGTTGATTGACGGTATGAAGTATTTGACTTTAAGCTAAAGGATTTTTCCCTCCTGGAAGTATGAAATTTTCCTATTTTTCTTTAAAAAAATGACATCACAGATATAAACTGATATAAGATCAAAATTATCAGGAATCTAGAAATAAACTATTTATTTCATATTTATATTTTATAGTATTTATTTTATAAAGTTCACAGTCCTTTACTCAGTGAGTGTCTTTAGAATGAGTTGACAGAATCTCTCCCTTGATTTTTTAGATTTTAATCTAATCTTTGCTATTTTATATTAACTCTGGTTAAACATACAACTCTCAAAGTCCTTTCCTTTGTTTATGAACCTACGTGCTAATGCCAAATACATGTGACTAGTTATTTCCATTTAGAGCCTTCATCAAAACTGCTAGACTGGAGGGAGTTTCAGAGACAAGGAGGCCCTAGCTTATACTGAGCCTAATGGTTTGTTTGAACATATCCTATACACTGAAATCTCCAGCACAGAATTTGGGATTAACTATTAACAGTTTTAAACTATCTATTGCTCATGGATGGATTTTTTTTTCTGAAATAGATGATAAGATCCCTGAATGTATACCTTACATTATTGATAGCACTTAACCCAACTCTAAAAGTTGAAGGCAATCTCATTTATCCAAGATTTCACAAACCAGAGTACAGCAGATTAATAAAAAAAGTTTTTTAACTTCGTACTAGTAAAATTCTGTGGTGTATGTGTGTGCAACTAATAAAATATAAGTGGCATGCTGAAGACTTCTAGGTACAGGAAAATAAGATTTTTCATTGTGTTTTTAAACAAATCTGTTAGTCACTTATTTTAATTGTTGGTTGAGCATTTCATTACATGAAAAGACATGCTTTCAAAATATGTTTCTGACTCAATAAGAAAATATTCAACTCTTACCTTCTGATTTATCGTTAGGAAGAGTGTGGTCATCATGTATGCGTCACAAGGTTGTAAGCAAAATTAACCTTGAAGAACAAAGTGTTTACAATGCTGACGGAACAAACACAATTCTCTACAACAAATTGAACAACTCAATTTGTCTCAATAATGTCTCAATAATTCAAGTCACTCGTTAAAAGGTAAGTTTTAAAGTAAACTTAAGTATCATAGGAAAACTCTGCTTTTTCACTCAAAATAGGCTGAAACTCTTTTATGATTACTATAAAAGGATTAACTATAGATATGTACATTTTTTTCCTCTAAGATTATCTCTCCCTACCCCCCAGCAAAAGTCTAATACTTAATCTAGTGCTTCAGATTTTCTAAAATCTTATGTCAGCAGGTTTTTCATTTGCAATTTATGAATTTAACTGTGGTGGTATTCATTATTGAATCAAAGACTTCATGGCCTGTAGTAATTTATTTCCATGTAATGTGTTCTTTCCATCTCTCGAGATATTCTCACAGGTAGCCAGACTCTTTTACCCATTTTTTATGACAGCCGTCCTATGACCAAGAGAAGAATCGGTCTGAAAAGCTAATACTATGGCATAAGAGCAAAAAGATTATTGTCCTACCTCTAAACTTCCTTTAACATGTTATTGTTGTTTAGTCGCTAAGTCATATCTGACTCTTTCACAGCTCCATGGACTGTAGCCCACCAGTCCACTCCAGTATTCTTGCCACTTGCTTCTCCAGGGGATCTTCCCTACCCAAGGATCGAACCTGTGTTTCCTGCACTGGCAGGCAGATTCTTTACCACTGAGCCACCAGGGAAGCCCTTTAGCACAAGTAAAATAATTTTATTAATATTTCAGCTTAAGTTTATGTTTCAGTGACTTAGAGACAAGTATTAACTAGGACAATATTCAAAGAAAAAGGGAGAAAAAGGGTAACACAGAGAAACTACTCCAATTATAATTTTTCCACGGTTATCAGCTAGATTGGCTCAGTGGGAGCCACCTATCCATCCACCTATCAATGCAGCAGACACGAGTCTGATCCCTGGTCCAGGAAGATCCCACGCCACAGAGAACTAAGCCCATAAGCCACAGCTACTGAGCCTGTGTTCTAGACCTAAGAGCCACGATTACTGAGCCCATGTGCTGCAAACACTGAAGCACGCACACCCTAGAGCTGGTGCTCCCAAACAAGAGAAGCCATCACAATGATAAGCCTGCACCGCACTGCAGCTAGAGAGCAATCCTCACTTGCCTCAACTCGAGAAAGGCTCGAGTAGAAACAAAGACTCAACACAGCCAGAAATAAATAAATAAATAAAACTTCAGAGGTGGTTGCAAGCAAAAGTCGTAGGTTGTTCTATTGGTGGTCCTGTACTTGCCAGCTGCTACGGTCATTATTCTTGCTATTTTTAAAATCTTCAATTTCCTCTTCAATAGATGAGGAATAGCTTTATTGTATGAATCAAGTAATTGTTGTCTAATGAAGTCAAAATGTGGTTCCTTTGCTTCACTAAGAGTTGAAGCAATCTGTTACTAATATTTTTTTTTATTTCTACATGGCTACCTAAGAACAAAGAAAGAATCATTTCTCAGCCTTCATATAATACTAACAATCACTTAGGTGATTGCCTTAGTGCACCATTGAAGATTTTACTTTCATCATCATTTGACTCATCTAACTAATGGGTAAAACTCAGTTTCTAAGCTATGTTTTCTCTTTCCTTCATATGTGGCCAATGGCTGTTGACTATTACAACATACAACATTCATTTTTCTTTTTTGTCTTCTATTCTTTAATAAAGTATTATTTCAGTATCTTTTTTTAGGCAACAGATGGAGCAGTCTGGAATCAAGTTGCCTGGGTTCGAAACCCGGTTCTTAATTACAAACTCTTGGGCAGGTAACAATCTCTCTGTGCGTTAATTTCCTCAATTAATAAAATAAGGAATAAGTGCAACCTATCATCAGATATCATGAGGAAATATATGTAAAGTAGTTAGAATAATACCTCACACACCATAAATTATTAGCTATTCATTCATTCAACAAATAACTCATTGACATCCTAATATGGGTAAGGTATTATCCTGGGGACTTCCCAGGTGGCTCAGTGGTAAAGAATCCACCTGCCAAGATAGGAGATGCAGGTGTGATCCTTGAGTCAGGAAGATCCCTTGGAGAAGGCAATGGAAACCTACTTCAGTATTCTTGCCAGGGAAATCACACAGGTGGAGGAGGCTGGTGGGCTACACTTTCCATGGGGTCACAAAAAAGTCAGGCATGACTCAATAACTCAGCAACAACAATTGTCCTGGGACTTGTGAAAATGCAAAGGCAAAAATGCAGGATCTTTCATGCCTTCAAGTAGTTAACTGTCTAGTATTGGAGATAAGGCACAAATGAAAAAAGCAACAATGTAGATAGTATTTAAAAAATACTTAATTATATTACCTAAGAACAGGAGAGAAGACAATGCTAGTATTGTTTTTCCCTTGTATTCATGTAATTTATGTACTGTTCTGATTTAGCATTTTTCCATTGCTATGTAGATTCTTTGGTCAAAGCTTGCTTGTTTCTTATTGCCTGTTTTCCTATTTATCTACATTGCAAAAGCAGCATAGGGTATTATAGTAGCAAGCAAGGATGCTAAAGAAAATATTAAAAAATGTAAAACATATTGTGGCCTTGTCCCTGATCACTAATTGAGTGAAACTCCTCTCCTTTGTGACTTATTGTACCTTAGAAACACTAAATTTGAAAGATCATATTCTGTTGAGTTTTGAATCCTCAGGATCTAATAAAATGTCCCTGATTTAAGAGACCCAGTCAATTAGAACATTATTTTCTCCTGGTCACAGTGATTGGTTCAGAAAAAGGGGAAATTACTCAAATAAGATTCAGAAATTTTCTGCCAGAACAACTGTTGAAAGTTTCAGTCTGTCTACTCATTTTGCCAAGCTGTTGGACTATGAGATCGACTTGCCAACGACCATCTTGCTGCCACCTGGAGAAAGTCTGAGAAGAAAGCAGAGCAGAGGCAAGAGAGCTGGAGACATAAAGAGAGACTGAGAACACTGAAATGCAAAATTTGGCTATATTTGGCCCACTTGGCCTTCCAAGTAAAAAGCAAATACACTCTCTCTTTGTTTAAAACCAGTTTGGATAAAGATGCTGTTTGTGCCTGTATAAGACCCAGAGTATGTGTTGTTATTGTTATTCACATGATTTTTTTTGTAAGTAAATATTTCTAAAACATAGTCTTTGAATAGTTATGGAAATGAAACAATCATCAACATTTCCATCACCCCATCCAAACCACCATTCTCAGCATTGTTATTTGCATAGTGCTTTACAGTGTACGAAGAATTTCTTCTGTCACATTGGATCCTAATTGCAATCCAATCATCAAGTAGGGAAGCATTAATACTTTATGTGCAAGAAAACTAAGGCTTAAATCAAGTTAAGTAATTTTCTTAGCTTAGTTCATTTTAGTAGATGAATACCTCTTTTCAAAAGCTTAATTTTCCATCATAAAAATATATATTGATTTAGTCTTGTATACAAGATGAAGCAACAGACCTAGATTTACCCTCTTGTGTTAAACAACTAGAAAACCAAGGTGTTGGGAGGACTATACACAGTTGACGCTTGAACAGCCTAAGAGTTACTGGTCTCAATTCCATGCCCAGTCAAAAATCCACGTATAAATTTACAGCCTTCCATATCCGTAGAGTAGGACACAACTTAGCGACTAAACCACCACCACCACCACTCTGTATACATGATTGTATCTGCAGATTCAACTGTCTGTGGTTGTGTAGTACAGTAGTATTTATTGAAAAGAAAATTCACGTGTAAGGGGCTTCCCAGTTGGCACAGTGGTAAAGAATCTGCCTGACAGTGCAGGAGAAGCAAGAGATGAGGGTTTGATCCCTGGATCGGGAACATCCCCTGGAGTAGGAAATGGAAACCCACTCCAGTGTTCTTGCCTGGAAAATCCGATAGACAGAGGGTCCTGGTAGGATACATTCCATGGAGTCACAGAGTTGGACATAACTGAGCCACTGAGCACACACACACATAAGTAGACCCTTGCAGTTCAAACCCATGTTGTTCAAGAGTCAACTATACATGTATAAGTTTCAACAATTTTCAGGCAGCACAACCACAGGACTATAGTCTCTGGGAGCAGAGAAACAAGGTGAAGCATACAGTCATACCAGCCAAATGTCCAGGGGCAGTTTTCAGGCTGCAAATCAGGGGGAAAAATTCAAAAATGACTTACAGTCTCTCTAAGTTCAGAAAGCAATTCAGGGAGACCACTGAAACTAAAGTGAAAGTGTTAGTCACTCAGTCATGTCTGACTCTTTGTGACCCCATGGACTGTAGCCCGCCAGGCTCCTCTGTCCATGGAATTCTCCAGGCAAGAACACTGGAGTGGGTAGCCATTCCCTTCTCTGGGGGATCTTTCCAACCAGGGGTTGAACCCTCAGCTCCTGCATCTCCTGCATTGCAGGCAGATTCTTTACAATCTGAGCCACTGGGAAAGCCACAACTGAAAAGTAGAGTATCAGAAAAGAGGGCATTTCAGGGAAAGACTCCTCCCTGCACAGAGAAAAAGTCCAAAGATCTGCAGAGGAAACCTTCCATTTTTGGCTGAGTATTAATTGGTGCCAGCTGAAAGAAAATGGTCCAAGTTCAGAGAAACAGCCACCAGAAAGGAGTAGGTAGAACAATTCCTGATGCTCACATCAGTCTGAGAGTAGTTTTGAGTTCCTATCAGCCAGAGTGGAAAAAAAATTAGATTACAGTAATAGGTTAGAATCCTTGGTAGGGTCATGCACTGGTGGTGGACTGAATCAGCCCTATACCAAAGGAGCCTCTAGTTCCCTGACCAGAGATGGAACCCAGGCCCCCTTCCTAGGGTCTTAGCCACTAGACCACCAGCGAAATCCTGGCTTCCATTCTAGAAAAGTTTAAAAGCAAGTCTCAACATGAGCTAATAAATTTTATGTAACCTAACTGAACACCAAAACAAAATTTAACTCCATTTAAAGGAATACAATATGCCCAACTACCAACAAGCGAGAATTCACAACATCCAGCATACATTAAAAAAAAAAAAAGACATGCAAGTAAGCAGGAAAATACAATTTCTCCCAGAAGAAAAGCAATCAGCAATAACAGTCGTAGAAATGAAAGAGGTAAGGGAATTACCAGAAAAGCAAACTGAAATAGTGCTTTCACTATTCAACATAGAAAAAAAATCAGTGACCTATGAGACAATATCAAGCAGCCTAGTACATGCGTAATTAGATTTCAGGAGATATGAGAGAAAAGAATAGAAAAAAAGTATTTGAAGAAATAATGTTATTTTAAAAAATTTGATCCAAGTAATCTGCCTACCAATATAAGAAGTATAAAGAATCTCAAGGAAAACAAACATGTGTGATATACACATATACAATGAAATATTACTCAGCCATAAAAAGAGTGAAATCTTATGATTTACTACCATATGGATGGACCTAAAGGGTATTAGTCTGAGTGAAATAAGCCAAAGAAAGACATATTCTGTATGATTTCACTTAAGTGGGGACCTGAAAACCAAAACCAATGAACCAACATAACAAAAGAGAAAACAGAATAATAGATACAGAGAACAAATGTAGTTATCAGAGGGGATGGGGTTTGGAAGAGGGAGATTAAAAGGTACAAACTTGCAGTTGCAAAATAAATGAGTCATGGGTATGAAATGTACAGTGTGTGAAATATAGTCAATAATTAGGTAATATCTTTGTACAGTGACATATTGTAACTAGACTTATTGTGGTGGTCACTTTGAATGTATAGAGATTATCTGATCACTATATTGTATAATAGAAACTAACACAGTGTTGTAGGTCAATTATACTTCAAAAACAAACTCACAAAGAAATCAGATTTATGGTTAGTAGAGGTAGAGGTTATGTGGGGTGAATTGGGTGGAGGCAGTCAAAGGGTACAAACTTCCAGTTATAAGATAAATAAGAATGTAATGTACAACATGACAAATACAATTAAGACTTGTTTGTTATACATGAAAGTTGTTCAGAGAATAAACCATTAAGAGTTCTCATTACAAGAAAAAAATTTTTTCCCATTTTTTACTTTTCTATCTATATGAGATGATGGATGTTCATAAACTTATTGTGATAATCAATTTATGATGTATGTAAATCAAACCGTTATTCTGTATACCTTAAATTTATACAGTGCTATATGTCAATTATATCTCAATAAAACTGGGAGGAAAATGAGCACTAATTTATGTAAAAAGTTTGTTGATTTTAAGGCAAAAGCCCAAAGACTGGGAATATATTTCTTCCTGATAAAGTGTATTGTCATTGTTAGAAATGTTTGTACTCTCTTACTCTGCTAGAAGGTTCTATTAGGTTCTAATAAATGGCAACCAAGGTGTATGTTAAAGAGTGGTGAGGTAGGAATAGTCAAGGCTAGTCATCTACCTGCATATAGTACAAGATATCTTCTCTAATACCATTAAAAGGTTTCAGTCAATTATATGATTTCCCTATATATGGTTTGTCATAGTTACTGCCTTTAATATTTAGACCTATGGATATAAGATAAATATTACTCTCTTCTGTCTGGATCAACACTGATTAAAATAGCCTTTACCTCTGATCACAATAATAATACATTTCTAATATTTAAAAAGTTCATAGAGATACACTCACAAGACTACATAATTTCTTCCAGAGAAATGAATGAAATTAGGTGAGGCAATGCGTAATTTCATTTAATTGTTATATTTTGTTCTATCTTTTGTATAGAATATATTAAAATATATAAATAAAAAGGAAATTTAAGATGTGAAAATATGGTAAAGTAGAAAAAATAAATTATATATATATTGCTGTTAGAATTTTATGTATTTTCTTCTAGCAATTCTATTTTTCTAAATGTGTAACTATATATATATATATATATAAAACTTTGGTTATAGTATTTCAATTCACTTTCTTATGGTTATATCAAATTCATTCCCTGATCATAATTTATTTAACCATACTTCTATTCCTAAAATTTTATGGCAGCATAAGCAACTTTACAAAGAACAAAAATGAGCGTAAATCTTTTTTGATATATCAAATTGTTTTCTGAGTACATGCCTACAGGTGAACTCGTAGCTCAAATGTGTGATGTTTTTAAGGTTTTAGTTATGCGTATCCACGTGCTCACTCAGTTGTGTGCAATTATTTGCTACCCCATGGACTGTAGCCGACCAGACTCCTCTTATCCGTGGAATTTTTCAGGCAAGAATACTAGAGTAGGTTGCCATTTCCTTCTCCAGGGGATCTTCCTGATCTGGGTTTCGAACCCAGGTCTCTTGCATTGCAGCAGGATTCTTTTACCACAAGCACTACCTGGGAAGACCCTATATTGCTCTCTAAAAAGCTGTTATCTGAGGGTGGGATGGGTTGGCAGAGTGGCAGTGTAACATGTGTGATATCATAAGTGAAACGAATCGCCAGGCCAGGTTTGATGCAGGATGCAGGATGCTTCGGACTGATGCACGGGGATAATCCAGAGAGAAGGTGTGGGGCGGGAGGGGGGAGGTGGGGGTCGCGATTGGGAGTTCATGTATACTCATGGCTTATTCATGTCAATGTATAGCAAAACGAATACAGTATTGTAAAGCAAAACAAACTAAAAAATAAAAATTAATTTAAAAAAAAACAATAAAAAAATAAAAAGCTGTTATCTGACATTAGTAAAATTAGTTTGTAACTATCCTTGTTTTCCACCACCTTTGCTTCCCTTGTAGCTCAGCTGGTAAAGAATCTGCCTGCAATGTGAGAGACCTGGACTTGATCCCTGGGTTGGGAAGATCCCCTGGATAAGGGAAAGGCTACTTACTCCAGTATTCTAGACTGGAGAATTCCATGGACTGACTGTATAGTCCGTGTTGCAGAACCAGACACAACTGAGCGACTTTCACCTCACTTGCCAATACTGAATATGAGCATTTTTTTCACCTTTTCCAGTGTTACATGTGAAAAATTATTTATTATTTTAATATGCATTTCTTTGATTTTTGTGATGTAGACATTTTCCCATATTGTTCATAACTTGTGTGGTGAATAACCAATTCTTTAAATAAATTTCTTCATAAATAAGAACAGTTCTTTATTTTAAATTATTTTTAAATTTTTACTACTTTATATTTATGATATTTTATGAAAACATTTCTAAATTTTTTTGTATTTGAATACATTAACGTTTATATTTTTATTACTCACTTTGCATATCTACCAAGAATCAGATTTTTTAAAATTTTTATTTATTATTACTTATTTTTGCCTGCTCTGGGTCTTAGTCACTGCCTGCGGGCTTTCTCTAGTTACAGCAAGCAGGGACTACTCTGTAGTTGCAGTGTTTGGGCTTCTCATTGCAGTGGCTTCTCTTGTTTCAGAGCACAGCCTCTAGAGCCTGCAGGCTCAGAAGCTGCAGCACAGATTTAGTTGCCCAGAGGCATGAAAAATCTTCCCAGGCTAGGTACCAAACCCATGTCCCCTGAATTGGCAGGTGAATTCTTAACCACTAGACCACCAGGGAAGTCCCAAAATCATATTTATTTTCATCTATACATTATTATTTTATAACTTAAAACTCTTTATATACTCTTTAACATTTTAATCCATCTGCAGTTTTTTAAAATATTATGAGGTAAAATTTTCCAATTAATCAACAAATTATGCCATCCTTTTTCCCATTAAGCCATTCTTTCTCACTAATTAAAATCAATTCTTTATGACAGTAGTCACATGGGATTTTGTTAGGTTTTGTTATCCAGGACACTTTATTTATTCCTCTTACTTGACTTGTATATTCAAAGTAATGCATTTGTGTTCAAATATGGCATGAATTTCACATTTTCATCACATGATATTCTCTAAGTACCAACAACTTGGTTGAGTAAAGTGATGAATGTGTCTTGAGTCACTTTCTCAGTTTTCTATTCCCTTCCATTAATTTATCTGTCTTTAGACTATACCACACTAGCTATTATTATACCTTTGATAACATGATATCTGATTCTGAAAGCTCTCCACATTAGTTATTCTTTCATTGCTTTTTTTGTTTGCTTATTTTCACTTCTTTATTCTTCCTTAGGTACTTTAGAATCTATTTTCTTGGAATTGCTTTAAATTAGCACATTTATTTGGGGAAACTTACATTTTTAAATACTTGCATTCAAGAACGTGACATATGTCTCAATATGATCAAACCTAATATAGTCACTCTCTCAGTATAATTGAGTTTATTCTTATGTATAATTTTATGTCTTTTTTAATGCATTTTATCATTTTTTGATTCTATTCTTTTTACTATTCTAGTATTGGTAACGACCCCAATAAGGCAATCTTTGAAACCTCAAGATAGGTCAGAAATCTTGTCATATAAGCAGGTTCACTAACCCATTCTTATCAGGAAGAGATGACTACCATAAAGGGAATAGAAAGCAGAAAACACAGTGAGATGAACTTGGGGTGTTGTTCAGTCTAGAGGGGATGGACATTATGAACTTCAACAAATGTTGTTATTCAGAACTCTGTTTTGGGTTCTGATTTCACAAGAGAAGACAGAAATTTGGTTTTATGTAAAATAAGTTCAGAGTTTCTAAGGACACATGAAAAATGATAAAAGCACACATGAGGAAAGTTAAACATAAGAAAGTAGTAAAATTCTAGTAAAAAATGAGAAGTTGTGTATTTACTTACTTCAAAAAGGTTTATTTGAACAACTAGTATGTGTGATGGGCTTCCCAGCGGCTCTCTGGTAGAAAACACCTGTCAATGCAGGAGGCTGAGAGTTCAATCCTCAGGTCGGGAAAGTCCTCTAGAGAAGAAAATGGCAACTACTCCAGTATTCTTGCCTGGGATATCCCATGGGCAGATGAGCCTGGCAGGCTACAGTCAGTGATGTCACAAAAGAGTCAGCTTAATGACTAAACAACAACATTATCATTATTATCATTAGTGTCATCTTTTGTGGAGAAAAATGATATTAGTCAACTTGAGTTGATATAACAATATCACACATTAGATGGTTATACACTGGACAAACATATATTTCTCACGGTTATGGAGTCAGGAAAGTCCAAAAATAAGACACCAGCAGCTTTGGAATCTAGTGAGCTTTCCTGGTGGGCAATACTCCATGTGTTATCAATCCACTGTGTATTGTCAAACATCCATGCCTGGGAGTAACACATCCATGACACCATAAGAAGAAGGCAATGGGAGTTCCACATTTGGTACTTTTCCTGGACTCTACTTCATGCTTTCCTTCCCTTGGTTGGTTTAAATTTGTATCCTTTTCCAGTAATAAACTGTAAGCATGAATACAATCACTTTAAGTGAATTTTGAGAACCTTCTTGCAAATTATCAAATTTGAGGGCAGTCTCTTTTGCAGACGGTTTCTTTAAAGTTTGCAGCTGGCTTAAACTTTCACACAGGTCATTTGAGTTAAAGTTCTAAATAACTTGACCCTTTACCCCTTCACACACACACACACACACACACACAGTGGTATCAAATAGAGTTTTCCAGTTTTCAGGGACATTGAGAGAAAAGCAATTAGGAAAATATTGGATCTCTACTTGAAGCAATGTTTATAAAGGACATGGAGAAAGCAATTCTCTGACGGTAGAAATTTTTCCAAGCTGAAAAATATAGAATTGAATTGAATTGATTATGGTTAGATCAAAATGACAATCATGATCATAAGAATATATAGTATTCTACATTTCCTAAATAAGTTCAGTTCATCGTATTACAATCACTTATGACTGAGGTGACAGAACTACATGGTAATCTTGAAAAATTATAGGAAGATGTAAATATCTAGTTTTAAAAATGGGTAAGAGAAACAATTTTATAATTCTGCATATATATGTATGTATGTATGTATATATGGTAAAGTAAAAAGAGACCAGATTTAGTTTTGATCGATAGTAAACAAATTTTCCTGATTCTTGGGAAGAACTAGGCTATAGTTTAGGTTTACTTTGTTGTTTAGTCACCAAGAGTGTCTGACTCTTTTGTGACCCCATTGTCTGTAGCCCTCCAGGCTCCTCTTCTATGAGATTTCCCCAGGAAGAAACTGGAGTGGGTTGCCATTGCCTTCTCCAGGGGATCTTCAACCCAGAGATCAAACTCCAGTCTCCTGCACTGGCAGGTGAATTCTTTACCACTGAGCCACCAGGGGGGCTTCTCTAATAGCTATCTGGTAAAGAATCTGCCTGCAATGTGGGAGACCTGGGTTCTATCTCTGGGTTGGGAAGATCCCCTGGAGAAGGGAATGTCTACCCATTCTAGTATTCTGGCCTGGAGCCACCAGGGAAGCCCCTTTCAGTTCACTAATGATAATCTAATTCAGAATACAAACATCTCTCTGTTTGAAGTCTAGGGCTACTCTGAAAGAAATCTGATTCTATTCCAAATGACTCAGATAACCCCTCTGTACAATAATTCAAAGAGACAAATTGGGTAATACTGAAAAGTTGACAAAAGATGATATAAAATGGGTAGCCATCTTTAACATGGATAAAACATGTTTAGGGACAAGACGCACATGCCTGCTATGTTGCATCAGTTGTATCTGACTCTATGTGACTTTATGAACTGTAGCCTGCCAGGCTCCTCTGTCCATAGAATATCCCAGGCAAGAACACTGGAGTGGGTTGGCTTTTCCTTCTCCAGGGGATCTTCCCAACGCAGGGGTCAAAATTGCATCTCCCTCTTTCATCTCCTGCATTGGCAAGCAGGCTCTTTACCACTAATGTCACATAGGAAGCCCAGGGACAAGACAGTATCTTTCAAATATTTGAATGGTCATTACTCAGAAATACACATTCTTCCACCTACATGGCAATGATGAGTGGAACTAATTCCAGTGTGCAATGAGCTCAACGTGACTAGAACTTCTAATGACCATAGTTGGCCAAGGTGAGTGAGTGAGTGAAAGTCGCTCATTCATGCCTGATTCTTTGCAACTCCATGGACTATACAGTCCATGGAATTCTCCAGGCCAGAGTACTGGAGTGGGTAACTATTCCCTTCTCCAGGGGATCTTCCCAGCCAAGGTATGGAACCCATGTCTCCCATATCGTGGAAGGATTCTTTACCAGCTGAGCCACCAGGGAAGCCCAAGAATGCTGGAGTGGGTAGCCTATCCCTTCTCCAGAGGATCTTCCTGACCCAGGAATTGAACCAGGGTCTCCTGTATTGCAGGAAGATTCTTTACAGCTGAGCTACCAGGGGAAGCCTAACGGAGGAATAAACATATACCCTTCCTTTAGTGGAGGGTGGGAAAGCATTTGTCCAAGCATATGATGGGACCTTCGTTGAGAGACTTAATTTGGTCAAGTGGTTTTTAATTGAGTAAGCTTTTAAATAATCTTTAAAGTTATTTTTTAAACTGGGTCACCTTTAATTACTATCAAAACTTGAGCTATCATATTTTCAGATTCATTTTTCTAGTCTAGGACAATTTAGAAGTAGTAAATTGAGAGGAAGTGGTTACCAGAAGTGACTTAACATTAATCAAACTCCTATTTTGTGTTTTACATGTATTATCTAATTTATTCTTTAGGAAAAAATCTACCATTAAGCCAATTTTGTCATAAGAGAGATAAGGTCAGGCATTGACATAGTCTACCCAAAATCAAACAGTTAGTAAACAAGCATACACATCCTGACTAACCCAGATCTCTTTCCTTCTAACGGCCATGTTATTTCTCAAATCATTTCTTTCTAGTGTCAGGAGATGAAAGTCAACATTGTCAGTGAAGGAATGACAGAGATTTCTGGTAAATCAGACCCAATGTCTTACAAACCACAGCTGTCTGGGGCCATTAATGTGGGTACCAAGAGCTTCTCCTATTTCAGAAAGCTCTTCAGTGTGTTACTGAATTATGTGAGTGCAACAATTTAAATTTATTTTCATATACAAACTCCATATCATCAAGAAAATATGAGGGTATGTTCTGTATGCTATGTTTAGAAAGATCAATGCCACTGTCACTTTTAAAGAAATGTTTTCTGTAAAATGTTCCCTGGCTTCATAAAACTGCATTGACTGAGGTTTGTATAAAAATCACCTGATCTGTTCTATGATCAGGTTCAGAAGTTTGCCTGAATCAGCTGAAGACAACACAAATATGTGATGGTGTGATCAGGATTGTTTGGTTTCAAGTGCCAGAAATTCAAATGGAACCAGGTTACACAATGAGGAAAATTTATTGGAAGACTAATTTTCTCACCTCAGAGGAACTGAGGTACAACTATGCTTCAGAGATAAGTGAACAAAGCAGTCAGTCTTCCCCGGGAGCCCCTCTTTGCATCGTCTGTCCTTCTGTGCACTTTGGCCTCCTTCGTGTCATCCTCTTACTGTAGACGGCTTCTCCATGTTGTGGACAATGGCTTCTGGTAGTACTTCAGCATTACTTCCTGGAGCTCCCATCACTTAAATTCCAGGGAATATCACTTAGCTTCATTTGCAAATCATGGATAAACACCCTATTACTCTGTTTAGGTCAGGTATCTAACAATGAGTCAATCAGTTCTGTCCATGAGAAAGAGTTTAAGTAAATCAAAATGGTTCTTGTGGGACTAACCTCAATATTAGGGTCATTAGTCCTAAAAGTAAAAGTGAAAGGCACTCAGTCCTGTCTAACTCTTTGGGACCCTGTGGACTTGAATTCTCCAGACCAGAACACTGGAGTGAGTAGCCAGTCCCTTCTCCAGGGGATCTTCCCAACCCAGGGATCAAACCCAGGTCTCCCACATTGCAGGTGGATTCTTTACCAGCTGAACCACCAGGGAAGCCCAAGAATACTGGAGTGGAAAGTATTCTTGAGAGTGAGAAGAAACTATCCCTCCTCCAGTGGATCTTCCCAACCCCAGAATTGAACTGGGGTCTCCTACTTTGCAGGCGGATTCTTTACCAGCTGAGTTACCAGAGAATTGACCCTATGGGCAAAGAAATCATAAGCCAGGGAGACGCCATAATTAGCATCTATCGGTGGCTCTGACAGTAAAGTGTCTGTCTACAATGCGGGAGACCCGGGTTCAATCCCTGGGTCGGGAAGATCCCCTGGAGAAGGAAATGGCAATCCACCTCAGTACTATTGCCTGGAAAATCCTATGGACAGAGGAGCCTGGTAGGCTACAGTCCATGGGGTCACAAAGAGTTGGACACAACTGAACGACTTCACTTTTCACTTATATCTGACCTTCAGGTTAATTAAATACTTTTAAGGAAAATTCTACTAAATCATGAACAAATTAAACATAAAATGTTAGATTCTTAATGAAACGGGGCTTCCCTGGTGGCTCAGTGGTAAAGAATCCACTTGCCAATGCAGGAGATGCAAGTTCCATCTCTGGGTCAGGCAGAACCCTTGGAGAAGAAAATGGTAACCCATTTTAGGATTCTTGCCAGGAAAAATCCCATGGAGTGAGGAGCCTGGCACGCTACAGTCCATCAGATCACAAAATAGTCTTAGCAAACAACAATACTTGTTGGAATAAACTTCAATTATCTAGAAAGTGTAGTTACTTGGAACATTTCATTGTTTAATGATATAGAACAAAACATCTTTTAGTCAAAGCCTTTTGACAATAATATCTTAGCAATAACAGCATTAAGTTGCTAAACCAATCAGGTGGCCTAGAAAACAAAATCCTTTCAGATATGATTGAGGTCCTAGGGAAAAACAGAGTCCTTGTTAAAATGACAATTTTGTAAAAATATTCCAAGGATTGTTTCCTCTTCTAGCTCAATTGTTCTGAAGCATTAGTTTATAAGTTGAGGTGAATGTGGATATTATTCTCTTATACTAAGATCGAAGTCAAAACTTGGTGAGAGCAGTACATGGAAATGTATGTTAATCATTAGAAGAGGTTTAAAAGTGTATGTTCCAATGACATGGCTATATAGATACAGTTCTCAACTGGAAAACCGTTAATGTGAAAATTCAAGGAGCTGCCACGAAGAAAGAGTTTATGCCGAAGGCAAATTGTCAAATCTGAAATGTAAGGGCTAAAAGCTGGTCTTGGACAGATTAAAAAAAACACACAGCAAATAGACTGCATTGTTGTAGGCTGAAGCTCATTTTCAGAAATACATTGCTCAGCACTAAAGTGGACAGTCTAATCAGTTCCTCTGCAGAAACAGCTAAACCTTTGCAAATGAAAGAAAATCAACAGAGATGAAGCTGTGACTGGAAAATTTGATCCACATGGTTGTATTTTTAGATATGTCAAAAACTGACCTCCGTTTGCAGTTTTTCTAGCGATAGTTTAATGTAAATTAGCCTATATGTAGCATTTCTATGTCTCATGGAGTTATGCTATATATTATACCTTATCTATTATTTCTAGAAAGGTAAATATTCCCTTTATTCATTTCAAATACTCCTTCTTTTTAAGCTATGCAAATAGTAATTCACCTACTCTGAAAATATTTGGTGCAAGATTCTGGTTAATTAACCTAAAACCCTTATCTTTGATGAGAAAGTTTGATGGAAATTTACTGAGGATGGAATGTACTGTTTTGTTACCTTCAAAATATCTAAAGGGTAAAGAGATGGTGAACATATGGGGAAATTCTCACCACTGGAATCTAAGCAGGAAGATTTCTTACTTTTTCATCAGTACGTGGGAAATTTTTGAGTGCGGAAAAATAGTGACAATTCCATATTTAAAGCAGACACAACCTGGTTGTTTTCACAGGCATATTATTATTATTTCATAGATATTTGAATATATAAGTGCATCAACACATATATACATGTGCATAGGTAAGTAATATGGGACCAGGGAATAAAGCTCTAGAGTAAAACCATTACCCTATTTTAAACTAAGGCAATTCAGTTGACAATCATATTGCTGTGTGATATTCAAATGTCAAATGCATATCTCATTTTCAGCTAAGACCATTACATCATTCCTTGTCAAATGCCCTGAAATATGGATAGGTCTAGCTCTGATTAGATAAGGGACCTCATGCTGGTGTTAGCAAATCCAACCCCAGGGATTGGTTCCCAAGCTGAGGGAAATGGCAAAGTTATTATTGATGATGGTGCCAAAGCTAACAGGTTTCACATGTCCTTCATGAACATATGGCTACAGCCCCAATAGTGACACTGTTAAGAGCCATTTGTTCAAGTGTCCTAGAATTCTGACTGAAAAAAAGTGAAAAATTCATACATTTTATTAAATACCTGCCAATATGGAAGTTTGTTCAACTCCTTGCAGTTTACCTGGTTCACTGCACTTACTGGAATCATGTGAAAAATAATCTTTTATGTATGTGTAGGAGTTTGTCTCCTAAAGGGACCATATAACATGTACATTAGAATCCAAGTCGGGGAGGGTTGAGTCTGGGCTCTCAGGGCATTTCTAGCTATTTGATTTTGGCAGTGGTCTTAATTTTTGGGGGGCTTGTGGCTCAGAGGTTAAAGCGTCTGCCTGCAATGCAGGAGACCTGGGTTCAATCCCTGGGTCGGGAAGATCCCCTGGAGAAGGAAATGGCAACCCACTCCAGTATTCTTGCCTGGAGAATCCCATGGACAGAGGAGCTTGGTGGGCTACAGTCCACGGGGTCGCAAAGAGTCGGACACAACTGAGCGACTTCACTTCACTTCACTTAATTTTTTTAATCATCAATTCTTCTACATGGTTACGATTATTGTGAAAATTAAATGAACTCATGTATGACCAATAAAAGGTAACTCTTCCTGTTATGCTGTTTACCTTAACTCAATTCCATGAAATGTGTAGGGTACACATCACAGTCTTGTTCTAGTTCAAGAAACAGACCCCCCAAGGAAGAGTGGCTTGTCCAAGGTTGCAGGGCTAAGAAGAACGAAAGGCAATCAAGTTCAGGTCTCTTTATTTGGAATTCAGTATTCTTAAAGTGTCTGTGGGGGAACAGAAACTCTGTAAATTAGGCTGTAATTAAGGTACCACTATACTTAACAGAGGCAAAGTGAAATAGTGAATTGGTCCAATTACCTCAATAATTCACGCTCAAAAGTACCCAAATAATTTTATGTAGTATGTCTGAATATTTCAGGCCAAATATCTGAATAATTGCCCAATTATTCATATCATTTTGAATATATGTATAAATCTGGTCTTTTGGGTGGGGGAGGGGAGGAGTGTAGGCTCTGAATCATGTCTCTGATCTTTCCAATATAAATAAAAAGTATTAGTTTTCATTTTCCCCTTCTAATTTGTTTCAAAATCCAGTGGCTTTTTTTGTTGTTGTTGTTAAATTGAAGTTTGCGGATAAATGGGAAAATCTTTACTGAAATATGGTACTTCCAACTGTAATTTTGGTTTGAAATGGCTGCTTACAAGCACAACTTCACACAAGAATGACAAGCCACGGCCTTTGTGGATGTGTATTGGGGGTGGAGCAGAGTTCAAAATCCTTTCGGCTTTTATTCGAAGTACTGAATCAAATTCTGATCCTGGAGAAAATGTTTCAACGCTATTAAAAGGAGTTATATCCAAATTAGTCCAAGACAATCCTGATATCAGAAGTGGGCCAAAATTACAGTTATGTGAAACCAAAAGAAACCCACTCCCTCTTCTTTTTTCTGACATTTACTAACCACACACCCATTTCAAGATAGAACTAAATTCTCTGATTATATTTCCTTAGCTACAGCCCTGAAGTGAACGTAAAATCAGCATTAAAATAGAAATTGGTGTAGTTTAGAAAACAAAAAGTTTTTTTTTAGCTATAGAAACATACAGTTAAAATAGACTGGGCATGCTTAAAATCTAGTATCTGTACTGGGAAAAAAAAAGGGTCAGCCTACCATCTTTTAGGTTTTGTAATAGCTATAGTGCTGAGCAGAATGTGGGAATAACGTTACCATGGATTGACAAGCCTATTATACTTTAAACAGGTACCATGAGAAACTGTCTATTCAGCACTAAGTCTGCATTGTACAACGATCCCTAGAGATGAGGACGGAAAAGGCTCAGACACAATTAGAGCTGGTTTGAACGGCTACACACAGTATAATGGTGTAGTTGTAAACCCCTCTGTAGTACTGTGCCCACCCTCACTTCTTGCCAATAAGGTCTCTGCCTCTCTGGTCAGCTTCCAGGTCTCTGCTCTAAAACCTGTCCAAACTGAAAGGCAACAAAAATCCCCTCAAGCTAGACAATCCAAGTGTGCCCAAAGCAGCTAAGATTGCTACTCTCCTTGCTTTGATTAGTCCTATCTTTGGAATTTTCAACCTGGTTTTAAACATCTCTGAACTCTTATTCCACATATTCATTCTCTTGGGTGTGAAATGAAAGAGGAGGAGGAGTACCTTTAGAGAAGAGATTGATGAAAGGTAAAGCCCACACAAGTAGAACCTCAATAATCCTTTATTGACCAGACATGAAAGAAAGCCTAAAAAGAAGAAAAGAATATGGTAGCCAAAAAGAGAAAAGGGAATGGTTATAAGTTACCTTTTTTAAGGGGGAAAAATACCCACTTCTAACCTTCCCTTGCACCAGGCACAATCTGAGACCACTATTTTTCTTCACCTTAATCTGAAAAGGCCCATTATGAATCAAATAACTTAGAAGAAAAAGAAACAAAACAAAGCCTTTTGCCAAATTGTAATTGTTAATATAGTGATAAAAAAAGAATTTTATCTAAATAGCTGTCCTTTCTGTATACTTTGGCTCCCAAACTTTACCTCCAAGATTTTTTCCTACTGAAATAATCATAAATGTGCCCAGAAAAGAATTTCAATGAAAACAGAAATAGGGGACTGGTTAGAAATATTGCAATATATGCATATATACAATGGAAAGGCTAATAAAGAAGGCTGCTGATGCTAAGTCACTTCAGTCGTGTCCGACTCTGTGTGACCCCATAGATGGCAGCCCACCAGGCTCCCCTGTCCCTGGAATTCTCCAGGCAAGAACACTGGAGTGGGTTGCCATTTCCTAAAGAAGGCTGAGCACCAAAGAATTGATGCTTTTGAATTATGGTGTTGGAGAAGACTCTTGAGAGGCCCTTGGACTACAAGGAGATCAAACCAGTCAATTCTAAAGGAAATCAATCCTGAATATTCACTGGAGGGACTGATGCTGAAGCTGAATCTCCAGTACTTTGGCTGTCTGATGCGAAGAGCCAACTCATTGGAAAAGACCCTGAAGCTGGGAAAGATTGAAGGTGAGAGGAGAAGGGGACGATACAGGATGAGCTGGTTGGATAGCATCACCAGCTCAATGGCCATGAGTTTGAACAAGATCCAGGAGACGGCAAAGGACAGGGAAGCCTGGTGTGCTGCACTCCATGGAGCCACAAAGAGTCAGACATGACTGTGACAGATTAACAACAACATACAAAAAAAAACTGCAATCATTAAAACAGAGCCTTGATAATTTTAACTTAGTCTGTACATACTTGTTTAGTTCTTACTGCTGACAGATCACTGGATGCCAGATCCTGTGATCTGTGGGATCCTGTGATCCTGGTATCTGGCATCCAGGGGTATCTGCTTTCAAAGACCTCATATGCTTAACAGTAAGACAGAAATGAAAATAATTATTAATTTATATTTGAGATAATTGTGGTTATTCTATATTCATTCAATGAATATACTTTAATAAAAATATAAAAGACCTTATGTCTTTAACTTTATTAAATATATGTACATATGTGTACATATGGGCTTCCCTGGTGGCTCAGATGGTAAAGAATCTACCTGCAATGTGGGAGACGTGGCTTTGATCCCTGGGTCAGGAAGGTCCCCCAGAGAAGGGAATGGCTACCCACTCCAGTATTCTTGCCTGGAGAATTCCATAGACAGAGGAGCCTGGCAAGGTACAGTCCATGGGGGTCACAAACAGTCAGAAACAACCGAGCAACAACACTACTATGTATACATATACATACATATTTGTACTCATATATACATATATATGCACACTGCATCTCTTAGCTATTGCTGAATAACAAATCACCCAAACAACCATCATTTATTATCACTCATGCATTTGAACATCACAATTTGTATGTGGATTGACTGGAACAGCTCTGTTCCACGTTTTTCATCCTGCCTGGAACAGTGTTCTAGTCTGAGCATGCTCTCTTTACGGTGTGACAGAGGTAAAGGGAGAAAACAGAAACAAAGGAAGCCTCTTGAAGTCCAGGCTTAAGAATATGTAATGAAAAATGTAGAAAAATCACAAAATATCTTGGCACCAATATTAGTTACCAGAAAGAAAGGACTGTGTGATTTTTCATTTCTTGTCTTATTTTTTCTAAAGTTTCAACAACAAAATGTACTTTTTATAATCAAATCCTAACAAAAACTTATTTTAAATATTTTACCAAACTGAATTTTCACAAATCTGTGAAAGATTTGTAGGAAATCTCCTACCTCTTATAGTCCTTTTATAGTTACTCATATAGAAGGGAAGCCAACTGGAAAAAGAAGACTTAGTATTTTGTGATGTCTATCCATATGTCATGATATGAACAGGCTTTAACAGTATGTGAACTGTGAACTTCCAGATGTTCAAGCTGGATTTAGAAAAGGCAGAGGAACCAGAGATCAAACTGCCAACATCCACTGGATCATCAAAAAAGCAAGAGAGTTCCAGAAAAACAACTACTTCTGCTTTATTGACTATGCCAAAGCCTTTGACTATGTGGATCACAACAAACTGTAGGAAATTCTGAAAGAGAAGGGAATACCAGACCACCTAACCTGCTTCCTAAGAAATCTGTAAGCAGGTCAAGAAGCAACAGTTAGAACCAGACATGGAACAACAGACTGGTTCCAAATCGGGAAAAGAGTACTTCAAGGCTGTATACTGTCACCCTGCTTATTTAACTTATATGCAGAGTACATCATGAAAAACGCTGGACTGGATGAAGCACAAGCTGAAATCAAGATTGCCAGGAGAAATATCAATAACTTCAGATATGCAGATAACATCACTCTTATGGCAGAAAGTGAAGAAGAACTAAAGAGTCCTCTTGATGAAAGTGAAAGAGGAGAGTGAAAAAGTTGACTTACTTAAAACTCAACATTCAAAAAACTAAGACCATGGTATCTGGTCCCATCACTTCATGGCAAATATATGGGGAAACAGTGGAAACAGTGGCTGACTTTATTTTGGATGGTTCCAAAATCACTGCAGATGATGACAGCACATGAAATTGAAAGACGCTTACTCCTTGAAAGAAAAGTTATGACCAACCTAGACAGCATATTAAAAAGCAAAGACATTATTTGGCCAACAAAGGTCCATCTAGTCAAAGCTATGGTTTTTCCAGTAGTCATGTATGGGTGTGAGAGTTGGACTATTAAGAAAGCTGAGCACCAAAGAATTACTGCTTTTGAACTGTGGTGTTGGAGAAGACTCTTGCGAGTCCCTTGGACTGCAAGGAGATCCACCCAGTCCATCCAAAGGAAATCAGTCCTGAATATTCATTGGAAGGACTGGTCCTGAAGCTGAAATTCCAATACTTTGGCTACCTGATACAAAGAACTGACTTATTTGGAAAGACCCTGATTCTGAGGAAGATTGAAGGCGGGAGGAGAAGGGAATGACAGAGGATGAGATGGTTGGATGGCATCATCGACTCAAAGGACATGAGTTTGAGTAAGCTCTGGGAGTTGGTAACGGACTGGGAAGCCTGGTGTGCTGCAGTCCATGGGATCAGAAAGAGTCAGACATGACTGAGCAACTGAACTGACTGAACTGATCTATATGTCAGTGGATGATAATTACCTAATGTGTTGCCTGGCCTTCCTATTAATATATACTCTACAACTGATCAACTTTAAGTGATAGAGAAATTGTGACACTAATATCATCTTTGTTTATTTACTTTATTTAAGAAAAAACACACACAAAGAATTTCAGTTGCTTCACAAAGGTTACATCTCCTTAAACTTACTTTTATGTGCATGGGTACAACTAGGTGTTTTGCAATTGTCAGAAACTAGATAACACCTTGAGATGCTGTTACTGCTTTTCAAAGGATGTATGATCCTTCATCTCAGAACATTCCTCTTAATGGCACATAAAAGCAATGCTTTATGTCCCATTCCTGTTTTTCACATTGTTTTCTTGGGTAAGTGGGTATTTTTTTTTTCCCTTGTCCTATTGACTAGTATAAGAAACCTTTTTCCCCTCTATTTTGGGTACAATGATTAGATTGAATGGTTGATGTTTCTAGTGAATCATTCCACCAATTAGGCCAAAATATTAAAAGACAAGTAACTTGAGAAGGAAACTCACATGTCTATAGCACTTTGCAGCAGATGTATCCTATTTACTGCTTTATTTTACTGCTTAATGACTGGATCTGAAGTAATTGCACCTTTGACAGATATTTATTTGTAAAATGTGATTCATTCAGTCAGACACTTTAAGAGTGATTTTCATGCCAAGTGTTAAAATTCTGTAGTCTTGAGTAGCTCTTCAAAAGATGCAAACATGCATGTAAATTACATGCATCAGGCACATCTACTTTCGGCTCTTTTTTATTATAGAAATATTTCAGTTGACAAAGAGTGCTAGTGAATAGTCGGCAGGGACTTCTGGACTTTAATCAACCGCAATCACTGGCAGGTTCAGAATTAATTTCCTAACCATGAATCACCTGCAGACAATGAATCACATTCTAGAGAATTTTGCCAAGCAAAACAAGCCATCATGCCCTGCACAATTTTTTGAGGACTGGGCCATGGAAACTCATTTGACTAGCATAGTTAAAATAGTGAAAAGAAAAGAATACTAGAGAATAGTGGAACAGGCTATCAGTGTCTGGTGACTTTTAGCTTCGCAAAGACAAGGGAATCAAGAATTCTGCATGCAAAACACTCTTTATAAAATGGTCTATTCATTCTGTTCCTTAAATTTTAGCTAATGAGAATCAAGGTAAATGATCCTTTATTAATATTTTCTGACTGTGAAAGGTTCTACACATTACAGCACAGATATCAGAACATTTCCACCCATTTAAAAAATATTTATTTATTTATTGGCTGTGTTAGCTCTTCATTGAGGCACATGGACTTTGATGCCCCCATGACATGTGAGATCTTAGTTCCCCAGCCAGGGACCAAACTTGCGTCTCTTGAATGGAAGGCAGATTCTTAACCACTGGACCACCACGGAAGTCCCTCACTCATTCTTTAACCAAAGTATTAGAAACTTCTTTGGTTTCTGATTCAGACACTCTCTCTCCATGGTAAGAGAGGAATGAGGAAATGGCATCATCAACTCAGTAGACATGAGTTTGAGCAAACTCTGGGAGATAGCAAAAGACAGGGAAGCTTGGCTTGCTGCAGTCCATGAGGTTGCAAAGAGTCGGACACGTTAAGCGACTGAACAACCACAAACAAATATCCAGATAACACAGACGAAGAAACACTTTTGAAAGAAATAGCCAAGTCATTTATGTGCTTAAGCTACTGGTATGATTACCTCAGTTTTCCATGTCTCTTTGAAGTGTACAAATGAAAGAACCTATGTTCTCTGTTTCTAGACATCATAAAAGAGCTGAGATAAATTTCAGTTGCAAGACATGCAACAAAATATTTAGCACTATAAACAATACCATCATGATAAAAACTGATCATTGAAATATTTGAATTGTCAAATTTGGATAAAGTTTACTTCAAACTCTATCAAGCAGTAAACAATACACAACAGTAAAAAATGAAAGACTGGCTGACTCAGGATATCTGACATTACAGCTCCAAATTAGGCATGCCATTACAAAGAAAATTTTTAAAAAGTAGAAAATTATCTAGAAAGAATAGTGAATAATAAGAATTTGTGAGCACATTATTTGACAAATACCAGAAGCTCAAACAAAGACTAGACAATATACATTTTCAGAAACTGGCTTGAATTTTTTTTTTGATTGATTGATCATTACTGTCAAATAAACTTACCATTATAGATTCATCCAATTTTGGCATGCAAAAAAAAAAAAAATAGAAGGAAGATTCAACTCATGTGGCACAGAATGAAATAATTTTCCAGACAAGCAATCAATATTTCATTTTAGACCATGAAAACAAGTAAATCGGGCTATAAAGTACCCATTGTCAGCCACTTTAGCCAGGTGAATGGAACACATTAACCATTATTACTACTGAGTGACGCTAGCTGGAGTTTTTGTCTGACTTCTATACCATCCTCTGTCCTTCACAGTGTGCTGTCTTCAGATCTAATCATTCCCCTTCACTTACTGATTACCTTGGCACCTGGGTTTGCAATTCTCCTCCCTTCCACAGGCTCTGTTATCATTCTGAGTGCCTAGAAAGATGTGTATTCAACTCAAATAAACCCTTAGCTCTCAGGATGTTGACCTCATTTCCAGTGA
This sequence comes from Aepyceros melampus, assembly GCA_006408695.1. NCBI lineage: Eukaryota > Metazoa > Chordata > Mammalia > Artiodactyla > Bovidae > Aepyceros > Aepyceros melampus. The sequence continues at coordinate 404,102 of SJXQ01000015.1, read as the reverse complement.
CTTACTTTCCCACACAGTGGCCCTCAGGCATCCATCACCAAGTTGTAAACTTGGGACCTTAATCTTTACCTGAAACTGGTCTAGCTCTTAAATTGCAAATTCAGACTCTACAGGGATTTGAGCCAAAAATTATTATTTGCTGCTTAATTATCTCCAATACTTCTGTCTTTCACCTCAATTTTATGCTACTTAACAAATAGTATTGAGAGCCCTCTTGATACCTATGTTATTCTAGACACTGGATGTCCTAGAGTGAACCAGGAAGTCAGAGATACCTACTCTCATGGACCTCTCTTCAAAACCATTGACCTTGCTTTAGTCTCTCGATCAACTCTACCGCAACTTCCTTCTCTACACATCTCATGGTCCATCACTTCATCGTCATTTCCACTTTGTTCATTATTTTTCCATCCTCTACTGGCAGAAGTCCAAACCTAGAGAACTCCAGCCACCTCCCTTCTCATCATATTTATCTCAGTGGGTGAATATCATTTGGAGGAAATAATGTAACTGTGCAGACTAATACCACAATAAATTTATAGTCTCCACAACAGCAACAGGGCCCTCACCTCTCCTGAGAAATCCTTTCTTCTGTGTTTTTTTAACTGTATTTCTATATCCCCAGGTACTTTTTTCAAATAAACAACAAGCTGAATAATGCTATGATCCAGGGCAAATGGTTCCAAGTGGACCGACAAATCAATTCTATCATTCATGTTGTGGCAATAGCTGATGGTGATTATTATCAGAGTGGAACATCTGGAAGCATCCTTCTTTAACTAATTAGGCTCAGAGACTGAGGCAAATATGAAAAGTTCTGGGCCTTGCTTGGGGTGGAGCAGCTGATTTGCTTTGCCTTGATGTTAAGTATTTTGTTGGGTCTCACCATAACTTTCAGCTTATGTTCAGCAAAAATAAAGTAGGGAGTTTCCACATTATGCATATAGAGAAAACAAGTATATATAATCTCCCTAAGCTATCTGACCAGGTATGATAGCCCAAGGTGATTTAGGGTAGCTCAAAATTTAGTTATTTGGCATCTTTGTGCACCTTGGTTTTCCATAACATGCACACAGTAGAACCCTATTAAGGGTTGTTGTAAGGACTGAATAAAAAAAAAACATATACAAAGTGTTTGAAACATGACCTGGCCCTCATGAGTACTCAGAAAATATTAACTATTAGTTGCTGATCCTATTTCCATCCATAGTTCTGGTTTCATCTCTCTTCTTTCTGCTACACCAAGTTTCTTTAAAATGCAATCTGTGTAAACTCTATTTCTTACCTCTCTGGATCTCTTCACATCACCACTCTTCCACACCTGTTCTTATGGAGCCACCAATGGCCTCCTTGACACTTAGTTCCCTATCCTTTTCCCCCTGATTCTTATTTTGTTGATCTATTAGCATCATTGGGCACTAGTGACCATTCTCTTCTTGAAACAATCTTCCCCAAACTTATATGAAGAAACACATCCCTTGATTTCCTCCTGTATTTCAGATTACACCTTCTCATCTCCTTTTTCAAAATTCTTCTTTGCCTACTTTTTCAATGTTGTCATTCTGTAATGCTACTGTTCAGTTGCTCATTCGTGTCTGACTCTTTACAACTCCATGTACTACACAGCACACGAGGCTTCCCTGCCATTCACTAAGTCCCGGAGTTTGCTCAAATTCATATCCACTGAGTCAGTGATGCTATCTCACCATTTCATTCTCTGCCACCCCTTTCTCCTTTTGCTTTCAATCTTTCCAGCTTCAGGGTCTTCTCCAATGAGTTGGCTCTTCACATCAGGTGGCCAAAATACTGGCGCTTCAGCTTCAGCATCAATCCTTCCAATAAATATTCAGGGTTGATTTAAGGTCCAATCATTTTGTTCTTATTCCATGTCATTTTCCCCAGTATATTTAATATACTCTAGGTATATCTAATATATGTCATCTCTGTTCTTTAGGGTGGAGACTAAGGTCCTATGAAAAGAAGAGTCACCTAAAGAATAAGGTATACGTCTTTCTCATCTAAGAACCAAAATGCACGTGGTCCAAGATGGAAGCAGCCTTGCTCCTTGCTGTCGGTCAGCAACTCAGCTTCTTTTGTCTTGATGTTCTGCACCCCTGAATCATCTGCATATCACTGTCTGCTGTTTGAAGCTGGTTTTCTGTTAAGTTCAGGGCCTGAGGGAGGTGAAAAGAGATGAAGTTCAAGGGTAGGGACTACCCTTTAAACCAACAACACGGAGGTTACACACATCACATCTACTCACATTGCACTGCCAAGTTGTCATCAAATAACCACATGAGTCCACAGCAAGAGCTGGGAAATGTGGACTTTGGTTGGGCACATCCTCATAGAGAAGGGGAAGGTGGATTTTAGTGAACACCCAGCAGTCTCTGCCACACCATGGAAAAGCCAGTAGCTAGAAAGTCTGTATCTTCAGCCCCAATCCCTTTCCTTAGCTCCTGACTCAAACATCTGCTTACTGGATAGTTCCACTTTGATCTCCCAATGACAAATTCAGTGTGTCCCAAATAAAATCTATATAATATTATAATCTTTTATAATATTCCATGATCCCCCATACGTCATTTTACCAAAAAATGACTCTTCTTCCTTTGTTTCCTATCACAGCAATAGAAATACCACACAATTTCCCCAAACAGTTTCATATAATTACTCTCTGATTCCATCCTGCTTGAACTCCTTTCTATAGCAAATCTATTACAATGGCCTATTCTAAATATCTCTTAAATCCTCAGGTCACTGTTAATTTATGACTTTGATTAAGTCTCCATTCTCTACTTTAACCCACTTAAATTTACAAATATTCTTCATTTCCTTCATCTATTTGATTCCTCAGTGTGGACAGCAAGAATTTGGAAAAAGAAGGACACTAAATTCTAACTCTACTTAGCATAGTGATTAACAAAATTTGGAGACTGAGGGATTTATGTAAAAACGGATGAGTCTTCTCACTCCTGAACTGAGACATAGTAAGCTGCACCAAAGATCATGTGGGTAGCAAGGGATTCCTGTCTCCTTTACATTAATATCCAAGTGCTCTTTCTAAACTGCAAATCTAATCTTACCATATACGCAACTTTTTAACGCTTCCATTCACTTTTGAAGCCCACATTCTTAATATGGCTTAGAGATCTTACATTTTCTAATTTCTACCCATTCTTGCCCCTTCTCATCTGAACTCTTAACCCCAGATGTAGGTAATTGCTTCCTCACATGCACCATCTCTCCCTTGTCTTGAAGCCTTTGCACATGACCTTCCATTTGACTGAAAATCACTTCCTTAAACTTGATCCTTTTGCGTATCCAATTCCTAGTCATCCCTGAGACGGCAACTGAGTTCTCATGCCTTCCAGGAAGTCAAGGGACTCTCTCTTGCAGGTGGGATTAGGTACCTTTTGATGTTTGCCCCTGGTGCTTGTCCTCTATAGCACTTATAAACCTTTGTTGTAATTGCATTTGATTCATTACCTATCTTTCCAATAAGAATGTAAACTCTGTGATAACAAAAGTTATTCTGCTCTTTGTTGTATCTGCAGATTAGAGTTTAGAATGTAATAAGTGCTCAATAAGTATTTATTAAATACTCACTTAATATTTGGATATATGAATAGTTTGGAATGAAAATAAAAGTACCGCAAAAATTATTAGTGGAAAGTAAAAGTTCTTGACACAATTACACTCAGAATGAACAGATTAATCTTATCTACTGAAACACATTTGTATTTAGAAAAATAATCTAATAGCATGTTGAGAGTAGAATGAATGATGTCAGGACAGACACAGAAATGTGAAGGTCTGCCTGACTTTGGTCTCCTTCCCTTGTCTGACTTCTTGTATAGTCCACACACTCAGAGCTCTAGCCTTAGCCCTTCAATCCAATTCTTTGAGGCTTTCTAGATGAGCAGTATGAGGAGGATGTAAGCACAGAGACATGAACCCATTATCTGGTCTAGCTCTTTAATCTTTTGTAAAAATTATGTATTTATTTAACTTTTGACTGCGCTGGGTTTTAATTAAATGCTGCACGGGCTTTCTCTAGTTGCGGTGAGAGGGGGCTACTCTCTAGTTGGGGTGCATGGGCTTCTCATTTTGGTGGCTTCTCTTGTTATCGATCATGGACTCTAGGGTACTTCAGTTTCGGTGATTGAGGCTTATAGTCTCTAGAGCTCGGGTTCCGTAGTTGTGACTCACGGACTAGTTGCTCTGTGGCATGTAGACTCTTCCAAGACCAGTGATCAAACCCACGTCCCATGCATTGACAGGCAATTTCTTAAACCGCTGGACCACTAAGGAAGTCTGGACTCTCTTCAGGGCACTTGTCTTAGGAAACAAGATTACCATGGTGACAATCAGTTGTAAAGCTGGGAGAAATATCAATAATCTCAGATATGCAGATGACACCACCCTTATGGCAGAAAGGGAGGAGGAGCTAAAAAGCCTCTTGTTGAAAGTGAAAGAGGAGAGTGGAAAAGTTGGCTTAAAGCTCAACATTCAGAAAACGAAGATCATGGCATCTGGCCCCATCACTTCATGGGAAATAGATGGGGAAACAGTAGAAACAGTGTCAGACTTTGTTTTTTTGGGCTCCAAAATCACTGCAGATGGTGACTGCAGCCATGAAATTAAAAGGCGCTTACTCCTTGGAAGAAAAGTTATGACCAACCTAGATAGTATATTCAAAAGCAGAGACATTACTTTGCCGACTAAGGTCCGTCTAGTCAAGGCTATGGTTTTTCCTGTGGTCATGTATGGATGTGAGAGTTGGACTGTGAAGAAGGCTGAGCGCAGAAGAATTGATGCTTTTGAACTGTGGTGTTGGAGAAGACTCTTGAGAGTCCCTTGGACTGCAAGGAGATCCAACCAGTCCATTCTGAAGGAGATCAACCCTGGGATTTCTTTGGAAGGAATGATGCTAAAACTGAAGCTCCAGTACTTTGGGCACCTCATGCGAAGAGTTGACTCATTGGAAAAGACCCTGATGCTGGGAGGGATTGGGGGCAGGAGGAGAAAGGGACGACCGAGGATGAGATGGCTGGATGGCATCACAGACTCAATGGACGTGAGTCTGAGTGAACTCCGGGAGTTGGTGATGGACAGGGAGGCCTGGCGTACTGCGATTCATGGGGTCGCAAAGAGTCGGACACGACTGCGCGACTGAACTGAACTGAGTGATTACTAATATCAAAATACCAATGCTTACAAGTTGTCTTCTTTTTAATTGAAGCAGATTCACTGTCATCTCTATTATAACATCATTCTTACCACTTTCTTACCATTTTTCATCCTGATATTTTCAGGAGTGGGAAGAAATGACACCGAGTATGTAAAACTGACCATGACAGTTGGATAAGTATATGGTACATCACTTATTTGTCTGGCTTTAAAATTTTAAGTGTGGCTTTCTCTTTCATATAAATTTATACAGATTTTATACTGAGTATACAGAATCATCAGGTATGAGTCAAACAGTAGCAAGCTAAATTAAATACTGCCACACTAGAAAGTGAAGAGGAGCTAGAAAGCCTCTTGATGAACGTGAAAGAGGAGAGTGAAAAAGTTGGCTTAAAGCTCAACATTCAGAAAACGAAGATCATGGCATCTGGTCCCATCACTTCATGACAAATAGATGGGAAAACAGTAGAAACAGTGTCAGACTTTATTTTGGGGGGCTCCAAAATCTCTGCAGATGGTGACTGCAGCCATGAAATTAAAAGACGCTTACTCCTTGGAAGAAAAGTTATGACCAACCTAGATGGCATATTCAAAAGCTAACGTCCGTCTAGTCAAGGCTATGGTTTTTCCTGTGGTCATGTATGGATGTGAAAGTTGGACTGTAAAGAAGGCTGAGCGCAGAAGAATTGATGCTTTTGAACTGTGGTGTTAGAGAAGACTCTTGAGAGTCCCTTGGACTCCAGAGAGATCCAACCAGTCCATTCTGAAGGAGATCAACCCTGGGATTTCTTTGGAAGGAATGATGCTAAAACTGAAGCTCCAGTACTTTGGCCACCTCAGGCGAAGAGTTGATTCATTGGAAAAGACTCTGATGCTGGGAGGGATTGAGGGCAGGAGGAGAAGGGAGTGACCGAGGATGAGATGGCTGGGTGGCATCACGAACTCGATGGATGTGGGTCTGAGTGAACTCCGGAAGTTGGTGATGGATAGGGAGGCCTGGTGTGCTGCGATTCATGGGGTCACAAAGAGTTGGACACGACTGAGCGACTGAACTGAACTGAGGAGAGGCAGAAGGAAAATGCTGTAGGCTAAGGAAAGGCAGTGTGTTGTTGCTAAAAGAGGAGGATGGAGCTGTCTTCTGAAAGCCTGTGGGTTTGAAGGATCTGCATTTAACTCCTGCAGCTAGGGAGAAGTAGCAATTTTGCCAGTGGGTTTAAACAGATATAAGTTCCAGGTGAAACTGTTAGTCGTTCAGTTGTCTCTGACTGTTTGTGACTCCATGGTCTATAGCCCACCAAGGCTCCTCTCTCCACAGAATTCTCCAGGCAAGAATACTGTAGTGGGTACCTAGTTCCTTCTCTAGGGGATCTTCCTGATCCAGAGATCGAACATGGGTCTCCTGCATTGCAGGAGGATTCTTTCTCAGAGCCACCAGAATCTGAACGAGTAAGCATCTGTTACTTACTTACTTACAAGAAGTGCAGATGCTGTCATCTTGGAGCTAACAAGGTGCAATTATGAATTTTTTGCAAGGACATTTAGGGGCCTGACTGCCCATAGACTAGTAAGATACTCATCTTTTAAAATGTTATTTCTAAAACTAATCACATTGTTCTATTTCAAATATAACATCTAGCCCTACATTCACCTTGTGCTATCTTGCAGCATCCTGCTATTAATTTCAGACTTCCAGACTTAAGTTAACTTAGTGGACAATCTATGTCCAAATTGCCAATTGGAATTTGCATGGAGTAAGACACCAAGCTCCAAAAAGTGACTCTCTCAAGGGCCCTTGCTAACACAGCATATGCATATCTAAGAGAAAGAAAAAAGTGATAGCCATCTTCTGAGCTACTTTTGTCAACAACTGCATAGAAAACCCGTGTTTTACCTTTTGACTCTCCTACTGCCGGATCCTACCAAGCATCTTCATGGTTTTGCACTTGGAGATATTGGAGCAAGGTCAGAGAAAGCTGGGTATGGTGGAGAATGAAGAGTCCATGAAATGATGACTACTCCGGAGATGTGATGAAGAAAATCCTAGATAGTCTGATAAATTTCACATGAACACTCTCAGGTCCTACAAATCCAACACAGAAAGGCATTCGTTCTTAACTGCATGATTCCTGTCTTTGGTTCACTTGCTGTGTTCACTGTTTTTGCTGCACTTGTGCATTTGTTTTGTTCATTGGAAAAGTCAATACTTCAAAAAAGTGATATTTTTTAAAACCTGAAGAAAAAGTCTCAGAGGACATTGTGTAACGTCTGAAAGAGCCAAGAGTCTCATTCTTTCTAAAAATTTAAACATTCTCAGACTTGCCCCTGAGGAAGAATCTATAGTTCGTGCAGATATCAATCAGCTGTCTTTCATCTTCCACCACCTCTTGCTCAAATTATGAGTGAAACTATAGCATTGTAGAATGGGCTACTCCCCAGTGAATCTGAAGCTGTCCTAAAGATCATTTTCTACCACCCTGAAGGTTTAACTACAACTACACTTAATTGGCACTGGTGGGCAATTCATCAGGGGCATTGCAGTATGACTATTCAGGAAATGTCTGCCTGCCCAAGTGCTGGCAAGCCTATTCCTCTCAAATCTCTCAAGATCACTTGTCCAAATGTTTTGCACTGCAGTGTTGATGATATGCCCAGTTCAATCAATCAATCAACAAATATTTATGTGAAATGCCTGTTCTATCACTACCGCTTATTTGAAACTCCCCCTCTGTTGCCAACATGCTCATGTAAATTGTGGTCAGGGGCAAAGGTCAGGGTGATCCTTATCTAACCTCACTAGATGTATGCTGCAGTTTCTAGCCCTTCCCAAATGGAAAAAGAAAAAAAAAAATAAATCAATTAATCCACCAAAAAAAGTCATTGAACATCTACTATGTGACGACATTTTTAATAGATCTTTATTTCTTCTTGCCTAATGAAACTCTCAGACCAGGGTCATTCACTTCTCTCCTTCCTTCCCTTTTTTCCAACAACAGCTTATTAGCTCCTAAAGTTTGTATAGAATTGTGTAGTTAACAAACTATTTTGATTCTTAACCCTACCAGAAATACTGAGAGGAGACTGTTTTTTCCCTCTTTTGCAGCAGAATAACCAGAAATTTGGATTTGTTTAAAGTCACAGCCAGTAGAGAGCAGGGTAAACACTCATGTCCTCTAACTTCAGAGTGAATTTCCACAGAATCCTATCACTCCCCACTCCCTGTAAAGAACTGGAAATAGTGTGAATTTGGGAATAGGACTGGTAATCAGAAGAATAAAATAGTTTTTAAACTTGGAGATTTAATATCAGAGTCAACCCAATGATTTTGCCTGACTTGAAAACAGAACTTAAGAGCTTGATGCATTTCAGAATCCCTTCCTGATATCCAACTAGAGATGGTCCAAATCTTTGGACTCTTCCATAGCTGCCTGACTTCAAAAAAGTCCAATTGCATGACACTGTCTTAGGACAATTAATGCTAGATTTCTCAGCACCATAATTCTGGATGGCTGCTCTTCTAGTTGTGTCTAAATGCAGCATTCACTTCCTCTCCCCAGGACTGCCCACTCTACAATTCACTTGAGTGAGGCTGTTGGCCTGGCCCTGTCCTTCCATTCAAAGTCTATGATAAGATCATGATGGACCTTCATGTCACTCCAGTCAAACACATTTTTCTCTCCCTTTAAGAGGCAGAAAAATGGCAGCGGTGAACAAAACATAGAACTCTACAGTCAGATTGCCTTGTTTTGAACCCTAACACCTTTATTTACCCGTTGTGTCATCTCAGGCAAGTTATTCAACCTTAACCTCTCCATGGTTCACTTTCTTCACTCGCAAAATGAGGATGATGATAGTATCTGTATCATAGCACAGGTAGGAGGATTCAAGAAATTAATTTATGCAAAGCCCTGAGAAATGTCTGGTTCCAAATAGGAAAAAGGAGTATGTCAAGGCTGTGTGTTGTCACACTGCTTGTCTAACTTATATGCAGAGTACAACATAAGAAATGCTAGGCTGGAAGACTTACAAACTGGAATCAAGATTGCCAAGAGAAATATCAATAACCTCAGATATGCAGATGACACCACCCTTATGGCAGAAAGTGAAGAGGAACCAAAAAGCCTCTTGAAGAAAGTGAAGAGGAGAGTGAAAAAGTTGGCTTAAAGCTCAACATTCAGAAAATGAAGATCCTGGCATCTGGTCCCATCACTTCATGGCAAATAGATAGGGAAACAGTGAAAACAGTGTCAGACTTTATTTTTTTGGGCTCCAAAATCACTGCAGATGGTGATTGCAGCCATGAAATTAAAAGACGCTTACTCCTTGGAAGGAAGTTATGACCAACCTAGATAGCATATTAAAAAGCAGAGACATTACTTTGCCAACAAATGTCTATCTAGTCAGGGCTATGGTTTTCCCAGTGGTCAGGTATGGATGCGAGAGTTAGACTGTGAAGAAGGCTGAGCCCAGAAGAACTGATGCTTTTGAACTGTGGTGTTGGAGAAGACTCTTGGGAGTCCCTTGGACTGTAAGGAGATCCAACCAATCCAACCTAAAGGAAACCAGTCCTGAATGTTCATTGGAAGGACTGATGCTGAGGCTGAAACTCCAGTACTTTGGCCACCTCCTGCAAAGAGCTGACTCATTGGAAAAGACCCTGATGCTAGGAGGGATTGGGGGCAGGAGGGGAAGGGGATGACAGAGGATGAGATGGCTGGATGGCATCATCGACTCAATGCACATGAGTATGGGTGAACTCCGGAAGTTGGTGATGGACAGGGAGGCCTGGCATGCTACAATTCACGGAGTCACAAAGAGTCAGACACAACTGAGTGACTGAACTGAACTGAACTGAACTGAACTGATTGTACCCCCAGGAATGCATAGAAATGATGCTCCAATATAGATCTTATAAAGTAACTTAACCCTGGACAATCTGAGCTCAATTCTGTCTCTACAGTTTAATGCCTAGAATGCATTGACCTCATTTTATGGAAGAATTAGCTCCATGAATGGGGGAAAAAACAAAAAACAAAAAACACCCATATGTATGCTAATTAAAGGACCTCCCTGTAGCTCGGACAGCAAAGAATCAGCTTGTCATCGAGGAGACCTCGGTTCTATCCCTGGGTAGGGAAAATCCTCTGGAGAAGGAAATGCAATCCACTCCAATATTCTTGCTTGAAGAATCCCATGGACCTAGGAGCCTGGTGGGTTATAGTCCATGGGGTTGCAAAAAATTGGACACGACTGAGCACCTAATATTTTCACTTCACACTTTGAATAGCTGTGTTTATAGGAATTGAAGTCAAATGAACAAGAGGTTTGTTAGACAACATTATAGTTTGAAAGACTGACACTGACATTGAATAAAGCATTTCAATCTATTCTAAGACTGCTGAGATTCAGTTCCTAGGTCCCATCTACTCATGGGCAGTATAAGATGACACAAATGTACCAGAATGATTTTATTTCTAAGTTTTCTCTTGTTTGTGCTATAATGCATAGGCAGTATTTGAATTGGTTTTCCCTAAAAAGAAACCGTTTTATATTATGATGACTAATCTTAGACCCTACTGATATTCCCAAAATCCCAATAAGGAAACAAGCTGGGAACAGCATTATTTTACCATCAGAATGGCCAAAACTATTTCAAACTCCAGCCTTTTGATGACTTCATGAATGCATAACAATGTGACTGGTTTTACTAAAAACACCAGAAGAAACAGCCTTTTTTCTATTCAACTCCATTGCTGTAAGTACCTCATAAAAAAATAAAAAAATAATTTTGTTAGCCTTGATGTTCAAATGTCAGAGACACTAAATTTACTACGCAAACTAAATGTGATGACTCTGCTTGAAAAAGGTTTTCCTGTTAATATTATAAGATCTGTTTTTCAAAAAAGGCATCTGGACAGTTCATTTGAATGGCCACAAGAGAGCAGTAAGAAATTAAAGCTTACGAAGATGACTCACGGTCACACTTTCTGTGTATGCGCTCTGCTATTAGGAAGACTTGAAAGACAGACCTATTTCTATTTGTTCTTAAGCTTAGAAATACAGTTTAGAATTTCTTAATTTTTTAAAACCCTTTAAGAAGGACAATATAAATAGCATTTGCCGAGATTTACTGAAAAGAACCTTGAGCTAGGGCTTTTCTGAACCTCAAGTTCATGTGTGGAATAGAAGACAGTAATCACTCTGGGCAAAGGGACCTCTTGAGCAGTCATCCAGCCCATCCCTTCGGATTATTCAAGCCTGACAGAAAGGTATGTAACTCATTTACAAAGTCCCTCAGAAAGAGATACCAGCATCCTGCTCTAGAACACAGCCACCGCTGTAAAACGTTAGCTATGAGGAACTGTATTTTTATGTGTAATCCTGTTTCCTCATGTTGTAATTTAGCTACTACTTTAATAATATCTAGGGAGACGGTGGATGTTTGCACAAGGCCTGTCCCTTTTTCTATATGTGCCCTGTCCTTTTCTGCACATACAAACTTTGCCACTTTTTACTTGGAATTTTGAATACTGTGAATTCACAAAATAAATTTAAAAATTAAGAATTTGCAAAATGACCAACAATAGCCCCAATATACGAGACGTTGTTAAGAATCAGTCTCGGAAAAAGATTAAGAGCCAGTAGAAGAATAGACAAAGGACAGGAATGGGCAATTCACAAAAAGCAGACTCTCAGCTAGTCAGTAACAATGATCCATGCTTAACAGTAAACAAAGGAATATAAATTAAAATGGGGTACCTTTTTATTATTAGATAAGCATAGATTTAAAAGAATTGTAATGTCCAGTGTTAGCAAGAGAGAACAACCACTAATAAACACTGGGGCATTTGTTGGAACAACTTTCCTGAGGGCAGTTTGGAAATTTATATCAAAAACTAAGAAAAAAAAAATTGAATTTTTCTAACCTAGCAATTCAGCTGAAGGGAATTGAGTCTATAGACACATTCAAGCAAATACAAGCATAGGGTGTAATAGTAAAAGAAGTGGGAAAATAAAAACTTAAATTGTCTCAGAAGGAGAATTGATTAAATAAATTAAAGTATACCCAAACAAAGAGACTACTTTGCAAATCATTAAGATACTGCACTTATATATTTATTGATATTGAAAACCATTGTTATATTTTAAGTTAAAATAAGATTGAAAACAGCAGGGCATGATTTCACACAAGAAGTAATTGTGATGACTACATAGAAGAATGTCTGGATGATATACACCAAATAACAATTATCCGTGGGTAATGGCTCAGATTTCTGTCTTTTTCCCATAGACATTCTTATAGAGTCTGCATTTGTGTTTGTTTTAAATCGACTATATGTTACTTATAAAATTTGTAAATACACAATCTTCCTTACCCCATGTCAGTGACCTGACATGCAACCTATTTCATTTTTTTCTGGATGTTCTAAATGATCACGTTCTCATTGATTTTGAAATCCATATTCAACCCACAATTAAGATAATGGAATATCTTTTGAAAGGGATTTTACTGAATTTGGCTTCTATGTAGCTGAAGATCTCTGATAAAAGGGTAACTTTCCACTTACTGCAGATTTGGATAGGAAGACTAGGTTTCCTACTATAAACCACTGGCAATTCTTCATTTTCCTCCCAGTTCAAATTATCTTTTGGTTTCTAAAATTATCAACAACTGACTATCTGCTATGAACCTAGTACTAGATTAGATCTCATGACAAGCTGCAAGATAAGTATTAGCCTCAATTTAAGATGGCACACAGGCTCGAAGAGGCTCAGTACAGCCTGTGAGGCTGAATGGTGTAGTGGAAGGAGGAGAATCCCCCCTACACTCTTTAGGAACCACACTTTTGCATTTTTTTTTTTAACATGAAGGAGGCCTTTTTTCCTAATTGCTCACTTTTTTCTTCGGACATGTTTCCTCAACCATTTGAAGCTCATTTTTCTTCTACCCCTGCCCTGAACTCTTCCAGATTAGAAAAAAGAAAGAAAGAAAGAAACACAAGAAAATCTGAGATGCCTTTCAAAGTTTTATAATTTTCTCCCTGACTTTACTTGCAGAAATTGAGAGTTGGGCTGTGAGGGTGGGTACAAGGCAAAGCCCAATGGGGCCGTTCAGAGTCCCCCTCCTCAGCTTAGCACCAATGGTCTGAATCACCCTGAGATAACTGCCTGCTTGTTGTACTTTATGGTTTCTGTTTACAAAATCAGAACAGGTTTTGTTGTCACCTCCTTGGTCAGTTACAACTCCACCCCTCTTAAAAATGTATTTTCTCCTTCTTAGAAAAATCTAAAGAATGTATCATGGCAATGTAAAATCAGAAAAGAAAGTAAGTGTGTCTGTTTTATCCATCACATCTGAAAATGTCTCTAGCTGCCAATCAAAGTGTGTCAATAGCCAGTGCTTTTAAATACCCTCCACTCTGTGGTTCATGGGATGACTTAGCAGCAGGACATTGAAGTTTGGGCTACACAATGCAGACAGCTTTTCCATCAATGATGAGTAAATGCACTAGTCACTTCCAGTCTCCCTTCTGGCTACCTTTGAAAAGGAATTACTTCACCATGCCCTGACCATTACCCTCTTGGGTAAAGAGGTTTTTTGAACTTCAGAGGATCTGCTGATTCTTACCAGTCTCTCCCTAACTCCTTTCTTTCCTATTCCCTGAACACTGTTCTCTTTCCACGCCCAGGCTTTTTGTTTATGTATGCTTTTAAACAATATGTTAAAAACAAGAAAATAAGTTTGAACTTTAAAACAAATCTGAAGGGAACCAAACAGAGCAAAGACATTCAACAGTGAATGGGCAGCAAGGCAGAGACATAGGAGATGAAGGGAAAGGCTGTGGGTGGGGTCGGGGATTAGAAACATGGGTACTTCCTTTCCTATCAGCTCACCAAGTTAGGATGAGTCATCTAACATTAATCTTTTCTGGAAAAGGGGATGTAAGGCTACTTCCTTAAAGAAATTCTATGTGAGCAGATACAATAATATAGAAATACAAAACCTCTTTGAAAAATGTTCCCATAAAAACTCCAACTAGTCTTTTTATCTCTCAGCTTGCTTAGCCTTTACATGTTGGAGATCATGACAAGATACTTCACTGACATTAAAATAGGGGGAATGTTATCACTCAATTTTTTTGGCTTTTTTAGTAGAGTTAATATGTTATACTGGAGAAGGCAATGGCAACCCACTCCAGTAATCTTGCCTGGAAAATCCCATGGATGGAGGAGCCTGGTAGGCTGCGTCCATGGGGTCACTAAGAGTCGGAAATGACTGAGCATCTTCATTTTTACTTTTCACTTTCGTGCACTGGAGAAGGAAATGGCAACCCCCTCCAGTATTCTTGCCTGGAAAATCCCATGGACAGAGGAGCCTGGTAGGCTGCAGTCTATGGGGTCACTAAGAGTTGGATATGACTGAGCGTCTTCATTTTCACTTTTCACTTTCGTGCATTGGAGAAGGAAATGGCAACCCACTCAAGTGTTCTTGCCTGGAGAATCCCGGGGACGGGGGAGCCTCATGGGCTGTCGTCTATGGGGTCACACAGAGTCAAACACGACTGAGGTGACTTAGCAGCAGCAATATGTTATACAGCAAGTATGAGGTTGCTCAACTTAATTAAAATAAAATATCAGATTCCAATTGCACTAACATTCATGAAGTACCTAGCCTGTGTTGAATTCTCTCTCTAGGTACTAATAGAAACTAAATGAATGTAGGGCTCTGGCAAGAATTAAGGTAACTGTAGAATCTAGGGAATGAAAATTAATGGGCCCTCACGTAGCTGTAGCAGATTAAGACCAGTCCTGGGCTTTTTCTGGCTAGTGGGCTTAGCTATTAATAAATTCAATGATTTGGTCTTTCAACCATCCACCCAACAAAAAAGAACATCCAGTGACTATTCCAGACCAGGCAATGACCCACCAAAAATAAGATACAGTCCCCCTTTTCAGGAAGCACATATTCCTGTATAGGGAGACCAAAATAAACACACAAGCCAATTAAACAATTAGAAAATACTAGAGAATAATGAGTATCCTGAAAGAGATAAGGTAGTTAAAGGAGAAACCCTAGGAGGGTTCTTTTTTTTAGTTATTACTTTTTTTTAAATCAGAGGATGATTGTGTTACCACGTTGTGTTGGTTTCTACTGTGCGACAGCCATAAGTGCATATGCATGTATATCCCCACTGCCCCTCCCCCCATACACCCCTTCTCTCTGCCCCCCTACACCCCACCCCCACATCCCAGCCCTCCACGTCACCA
>SJXQ01000015.1:304343-388427 GCA_006408695.1 Aepyceros melampus | reverse complement strand
TCACCACAGGATGCCAATCTGGGCTCCCTGTGTTACACAGCAGCTTCCCACTTGCTATCCATTTACTCATGGTAGTTTGTATATGTGTCAATGCTACTCTCTCAATTCGTCTCATCTTCTCCTTCCCTTGTTGTGTCCACAAGCCCATTCTCTACATCTGCCTCTGTATTCTCGCCCTGAAAATAGGTTCATTAGTACCATTTTTCTAGATTTCATACATATGCATTAACTGATGGCATTTTCTATTCTTTTTCTGACTCACCTTATTCTGTAGAACAGGCTCTAGGTTCATCCATCTCATTAAAACTGACTCACACTAGTTCTTTTTAATGGTTGAGTAAAATTCCATTGTATAAATGTACCACAGCTGCTTTTCCATTCATCTGTCAATAGACATCTAGGTTGCTTCCATATTCTAGCTAATATAAATAGTGCTGCAATGAACATTGTGGTATATGTGTCTCTTTCAATTATGCTTTTCTCAGGGTATATGCTCAATAATGGGATTGCTAGTTTAATTTTTAATTTTTAAAGGAATCCCCAAACTGTTCTCCATAGTAGCTGTTCTTTAGATAAGGTGGCTCTGAGAAGAGTTGTTTGAGTTGGTGACATGATGAGTAAGTTGAGATCCAAGGGATGGCTGAGAAATCAGTACTGAGATGAGACAGAAAAAGAGTATTTCAAAAAGAGGGAACAATCAGTCGAAAGTCTTCAAGTTAGAACCAGGAATAAAGTCATTGTGAATAAAACACAGTGCACAAAGAGAAAGTAGCAGTAACTGAAGTCAGGAAAATGATACAGCCTAGATTATGGCAACTTTTTGATGTCACAAAAAGGAGTTTGGATGTTGATCAGCATGTAACAAAAAGTCATTGGAGGATTTTAACAGGAGAAAGAAAAGATCTTACCTATATTCATTTTTTAAAGAAAATTCAGACTCCTTTGTGAGGAATGGATTATAGGAGAGCACGAATGAAAAGAAGGAGACAAGTTAGGAAGCTTTATCAGTGAGCTTTCAGGTTTATACAGGCATATAAAGAAGCTTGCTACTGCTACTACTGCTAAGTCGCTTCAGTCGTGTCCCACTCTGTGCGACCCCATAGACGGCAGCCCACTAGGCTCCTCTGTCTCTGGGATTCTCCAGGCAAGAATACTGGAGTGGGGTGCCATTGCCTTCTCCAGTGCATGAAAGTGAAAAGCGAAAGTGAAGTCACTCAGTCGTGCAGACTCTTAGCGACCCCGTGAACTGCAGCCCACCAGGCTCCTCCGTCCATGGGACTTTCCAGGCAAGAGTACTGGAGTGGGGTGCCATTGCCTTCTCTAATAAAGAAGATTACATTGATTTATATAAGAAGCTGTATCATTCATCCTTATAATAAAAAGATGGTGCCATGGACAGATTGGCCATGTAATATTAGGACTTTTTATGGTACACCTAGAAGTCTTCGACAATGTTCCTTTGAAATATATAATAATAATGGTCTCACCAAATGAACTTGGTGGTGACAGAATTAAAGCAGATGAAACCAGAACTCTGCACTAGAAAATCAGTTTCTCTTTGTGTTTGATTCATTTTTATTTTCTCCTCAAACTTAAAAGAACATTTTTACCGGAACTGATAATATGAATAATACTCACTCTGTGTTCACCTTCCTAAAGATGACCCCTTGGATTTCCAATCTCTCCAACCATTGCAAGCTAAGAAGAGGAAGGTAGGGTCAATAAGCTGCTGGTGCTAACATGGAAAATGAGAAGTAGAGCTGCTAGCCGAGCATAGGTACTATGTCTGGACTTCAATAAGGCTGTAATCAGAACCACATTGCTTTGTAACAGGAAATCTGGGCTTCTAAGAACTGCAAAGTGGAGATTTACCAACTGACCTAATCATGCAAAGAAAACGTCAAACTGCAATAACAGATTTTTGTACTCCTGTCTGCTTGAAGAGCAGAGGTTGGGGCCCCTGCCCAGCACAGATCATGAGGCACACAATTATCCAGGCTCCATGTTTCAGTACAGTTTTGCTTAAATGTGCCAGATATTGTTAAAAATACAAAGAACCCTGTTCATAAACACCAGGCTTTCTACCGATCCAAAAGCACATGTTTATTTGTGTGGTCAGTGGCCTGCATATTTTAAGAATCATGTAAATAATAAAGTCAAACTACTTTAGTTGGTAAGAGTGAAATTGATGGCCCAATAATCAGACACATTTGTGGGTTGCTGTATCTGTACATACATTATTGATGAGAAATAGTGGCCATAGACTTGTGAGAGACTTTATAAAAATACACTTCAAAATTTACATCTTCTGTGGTGGGAAAGAATGGCCTTTCTCTTTTTTGCTTCAGAACACAAGTGGAAAACAGATATAATAATTTTTAAAACTTATAATGACTATTCATTAGCTACGCCTTAAGGAAAAGAAGTACAACAGTTTAAGGCTAATCAGACCTGGAATGGAAAGCTACCTAACCATTAAATATAATCAGAATATCTGAATTATTTCTTCTTTACCTTAGGGAAGAAAAGTAAGAGACCAAAGTTCTGAGACCAAGACAATCGATTGTTGCCCCATTTGAATCCTAACTAGAAAAAAAATAAAGTCAAGGAAGTCTTCAATATCACAGAATAAAGTGGCCAATCCTAATTAGCTTTAGAATATTTAGATGCTTCCTTGAAATGCTTTCACATTTGCTTTCGACAAATAGATGTTATTTTTGAAACCTAAGTTTTGATGGAGTAACCATTTTTATGTTATGCCACCCTACCCTCACTCTTCCCTCTATAGACACCTGTAGCCTCGAAACATGCAAAACGAATACAGTATTG
Organism: Aepyceros melampus; assembly: GCA_006408695.1. Taxonomy (NCBI): domain Eukaryota; kingdom Metazoa; phylum Chordata; class Mammalia; order Artiodactyla; family Bovidae; genus Aepyceros; species Aepyceros melampus. The sequence goes on along the minus strand of SJXQ01000015.1, from coordinate 385,598 downwards.
TAAAGCAAAACAAACTAAAAAATAAAAAATTAATTAAAGAAAAAAAAAAAAACATGCTCACTGCAGAACTGAGTCCAAGCTAAGGTCATCACCAGTTGACCACCTTTTTTTTTTTGAAGTGCGAATGGAAAAATTAACATTCATTTTTGAAATTTATATATGTCTTTTTACATTGTCTATTTTTACATATTTCTTTTTCTCAGACCAAGATAGAGATTAAGTTAGCATATACATAACTCAAAACCACTTTGTGATTTTTGGCAAAGCATGGCTGGTCATTTGTGATCTTTGCAGCTTCATCTGGATGGTGGACTTTTTACTTTTGCAAAACCAAGAGTTGCCATCTCCATTTGATCATAGCATACTTTCCCTTGGAGCCTGCCTGAGGCCTCACCACAGAGGGCACTGAGTAGCGGCTACAGAGACATGAAAGCTAGTTAAGGGGACGAAACCTCCTTGCTCTTCCTGAGCTCTGTGCAAGTGGAAGTGGGTTTTCTCATAGAATAAAAATATGAGAACCAGCATCTCTAGAGCCCATTCATGTCACACTTTCTTAAACTGCCAAAGAGAGAGCTGAGGGAAAATCGCTAGGACTTCAGAGAATCTGGACCGGTGGGTTTTATTTAAGAAAAGGAGAGCGATGTAAAGGTAGTGCATTGGTGTCACACTCATTTTATCCAAATAGGCTAACAGATACAGTCAATAACAAAATGGTCAAGATGGAAAAGCAAAGCGCTCAGTGAAATCAGGATCAAATTCCATATCCCCCAGCTCACCACGTTCCGACTGCCAAGCCACATGGTGTATGATGGTTTTAAAGTGAACTACAACTTGCAAAGGGCAGCGGGGGTTGGCGTTGTTTTAAATTGTGCTGTTATGGGACCGCTGATTAAGGGGAGTCACAGAGCAGATCAGATATTCAGCTTTTGACTTGAATGCACTGCACAGAGGTTCCTTTTAGGTATCAGAACTAATAACAAGAAAAAGCAGGAAACAATACCTTTAGTAATTAAAAGGAAAAGAAAGAAAACTGCAGCTTCAGGTGTGCGTTTAAAGAGTTACTTCTGACTCAAATTCTGCATGATCATAGATCCAGAACAAAATAAAGCCAATATTTGATTGTTAACTAATGATGTGAGTTAAGAAATCTAAACCTTGCTTAGAGATAACTAGTATTTATAAAGATTTCATTTAGCATTCTATAATATAAATTATTTTAGTCTGTTCAGTATCTTTAAAAACACTCAAAATATACTGTTTAAAGCCTCAGGCTTAACAAGGTTAAACATACACTCTGGTAGGAAGAAAAATTGACTTACAGATTTGAAAATTTTCACTGAGTTATATGAAATAAGAAGCTAGTTATTTCCTGCATACTAAAAGTGAACAATATGCTTTTTCCCAAATAATTACAGGGTCAACATCACCATTACTCAAGGAAAACATTTAGGATAAGTAACTTAAAAATATTAATATAAAAGTTAATTTTCAGAATATATGGTTATGATATTACTGAGTTATTTGCTAAATAATGAATAATACAGTTCATTATTCTATTTGAGACATCATGGTAATTTAGATTCATCTAATAGCCAAATCCCATAAATATATTAGTAAGTATTATCTTTATGTCGCCCAGGGAGCTGCAACAATAGTTCTTACCATGAAAAGGGAGCTGGAGTAAAAATCAATTTAAATGAATTGAGGAGGAATAGTCCCATTTAAATAATTATTAGTTACCACTTTCCCAAATGAGATTTTGAAGAATATCCTATTTTACTTGAATATTTATTCTCAAACAATTTGGATTACTTTCCTTTCTCTGTTACTGCATTCACATTTCTAACCTAGAGATTAGGAAAAATAAATAATTTGCTTCTATGCCATTGTTCAGTTTTAGAATGATAAATGACCTACCTGGATAATGAGTGATTATTCATTTGTCAAGCATCTCCAGAGAATCTATGTAAGTATTGAGGGGCATTTGTGAAATAAACAAAGGGAAATACAGAAAACAATAACTTGTCTTAATCTTGCACTATTTATGAATGAGGGACTCTCCGGCTTACGACTCACAGTTTGGATTTACTTTTAAAACTATTGAATCATGTTTTCATGTATATTCTACAAGTAGAACGGTGTTTCTTACTACTGAGTCATACCGTCTGCAAGAACTAGAAAGGATTCTTTATATTTGCTGTTTGTGTGTTTTAAGACTTCTAAATTTTCTTTCCCAAACCAATGGAAGCATACAAACGTTGCATTGTAAATGCACACAATGGTGTGAGCTAACCTGAAATAATATGACTGTTGTTGACTGTGATTCTTAAAAAAAAAAAATTTCCCCCAGCGGCTGCTCCTGACTCCAGTTTTGAACATTATTTCCATGCATATCCATGAATTATTTAGAATTTCTGACTTTGCAACTCTCTTTTTCTGCTGATTTTAACTCCGGTTTTGAACCATTGTCCTTAGAAAGATGAAAAATCTGTAAGACTGAGTTCCACATGAGCCCCCTATTTATGTAAAAAGTTTCTCCATAGGTGCTTTTACTTTCCAGATTGACTTTGTTGTTCAACAAAATGAACACATCGTTCATTAGAAATGTTCATTACTATAAACCAATAAACATGGTTCATTACTATAAACCAATGTAAATGAGAGTTTATGTAGGTACAGAAACTACAAACATAATGGAAAACAAAAAAGAATAATTTTGCATTATGACAATTGTAACTGGAAGCAGAAAAGTCTCTAGCATTTATCAAATTACCAATCATCAAGGATGATTGAGCTCTCAAAAGCTTTCCTACCCATATTTTTCAAGTTAAAAACATTTTATTCTAGTATCATTTAAAAAAATATCCAAACAGCTAGTTCAGAGAAGTATTGTTTTTGATATATGACAGTCAATTTCGTCAGCAAAGGGAAAGGATTAAACACTTGCTATCTAAAGGAAAAATTTTTAAATTAATCAACAAATTGTCAGATTATTGCCATGAGGGTGATCACGTACAGGGTACCTTTTCATACAAAGACCAGCCATCCTTGTATTTGGAGGAAGGGCAACGTCATATGGGTGCAACAGCACTAAGAAGTCTGTAATGGAATCTGTCTTCAAACCTAGCTTTGTTTGTTTTCTCCTTTTATTCTTGCCTTTTCCCTTCTTCTCTCTCTTTTCCTTATGTTCTATTGAGGTTTGGCGTCTCACTGCTCAACTCAAATAGAGCATCTATGATCAAGTAGGCTTTTCTGTTTGATTTGAATTTTCATCCAGATCATTTGCATCCTATAGACACAACACTATTTTTCAAAATAAGATCTGGCATCTGCAGCTGAACTCTGCAGTTCAACTGCAGATGCCAAAAATGCAAGGTGCTATGATGGCGTTTTATAGTGTCTAGTGGAAAAACTCGTAAGTGGAATTCTTTCTCCATCAACTTTCTTACATTAAAAGGATCAATTTTTTAAAATAAACTCAGGTTTATGGAAGAATCATCAAACGCAAATGCTTGGTTCCTTAGGGCAAAGCGTCTCAGTTAAGACACATTTTTATAATTTGCCTCTATTCCAAACGTTTGATCATTTTACTATGTTTGAGGGAGTGAAAACTTTCTCTTCTGGTGCTTCTTGTATTCCCCAATAAATGTTGTTTATAAAAATGGTAAACAAATCTGTTGAATGCATAAAATGGCCATTTAAGAATATAGCCTAAAATAATCATTTTCAAAAGAATTTTAAGGTAGCAATATTGCAGATTTTTAATAAAAAACAGGTTTTGGAAGTTTGTCTTGATAGTCAAACTATGGAAAAGATATTCTAGTAATATCTTTAAAATTTTAATATTCCAGTAATACTTTAGTAATATACCATATTTAATAATTCCTGACAAATTAATACAACATAATACTATTAAATATCTCAGGAATTATTAAAATAATATATGTAGATTTCACTTTTAAATTACTGATAAATTTTAATTTGCATTGCACTTTAAAGTCAACACATTTTAAGGAATTTCATGTCACTTTAAAAATGATTGTGGATATAAATATGAATTTTTTAAAGCATACAGACTAGTTCAGTGGTTTTGAAAATCATCTTAAGTATAGTTTTAACTTTACTGTTCTGTGATGTCAATAGTATTAAAATAATTTAAATTGAAACTTGTTAAAGTAAAAAATTAACATTGTTACATATTTTAGTAAGTTATCAATTCAAAAATATTTATTTGTAAAAGAAATGTTTATATATTAGTTCCTTCTATTACAAAATAAAATAATATAATATTCGTAGGGCAATAATGACCTTTTTTTCTCAATAATGTAGATTTGTGTTCCCTCATTCCATGGTGTAAGCACAAACAGGAAACAAGAAATATATTTTTCTAAACTAGTTTAAAATCTTATTTCAAGAACTGGAGCATACTTTGGATGTATGTTTCTCAGCTGTTTGTTTGTTTTTTAGACAGGATATAGCAGTAACTTCCTACAATTTTAACCCTTTTGAAAAACACACTTATTCAAAAAGTCTTAATGGCAAAAGATAAAAACAAGAATCACTGACACATTTATAGCAGGAAATTTGAAAACTTAAGTTTTGTGTTTTCTTTGCAAGGAAATTTTTATTTTTTTTTCCTAAACGCCTTTGCAAATAACATAGAGCTCATGATAAACAAGATGTGTCTTGCAAAAAAGATACATGTTAAGTAGTTAACCCAAGGTGCAACATTCCCCACTTTTTCCTAAATTATTAGGAAACACTTTCCAGTGTCAAGGAATAGCTTATTTATTTATATTTATACAATGTTTAAGAAATGCTAATGCGCTTTTAGTCAAGAAATTACTTAAGTGAAATTATATGACTTGTGACTAACACTGTGTGCTTTTGTTTTTAAAAGGGAAAATAGAGTTAAGTACATTGTTGGGATGTATTTATAGCACATTTTTATTGTTAGGTTATGCTTTCAGGGCTTTAGGAACATTTGAGAACAATAATCAGTGGTGTGTAATAGTATTGTTAGTGGAGTCCTTTCTATTGAATTTTCAAGATGTTGTAAAATGAGATTATGTGAGTAGCACCTCTGGACACTTTTTCCCATCATTGTGTTGGTATCAATCGCTGACTTCCACCATTTCTCCGGGTATTAAATAGAGACACTGTTTCCCACTGCCTTGATTGGAGGGTTTATAATACATGACAGAACTGATAACCCTACTGAGATTAAGCATTGTAACCTTATGAAAGCTAAATGAAACCTTCAGCTACAGAGAGTGTCTCCAAGACATATCTGAGAAAGTATAAGAAATTTTACTTTCATCACTTTTTCTGACAAAGCACTTATCCACATAAGGATATCTAACCCAGAAAGATAGTGAGAAACCCTGCCTTCTTTAGCTTCAGCCACAGACTGGCAGCCCTACTACTGCTGAGACAACCTTTGTCAGATGCAGACACTACAATACCTCATTGCAGCAAGTGCGGCATGCTTGCATGTCCCTTAGTGCACATGGACACACTGCCAGCACACAGCAGATCAGTTTGCAATTGGGAGGGCTCAGCATGGCTGGAAATTGAAGTATGTATGAAAAACGGTGTCTGTTCCTGGCATTGCCCCTGGAGTCATCTGTAACTATCGAAAAAGCCTTCTCACAAAACTTGCCTGTTTCCCCCATGGACACACCCACAAATACAGAGAAAATGAAATTTAACAATCGGTCATGACTCTTCTCCATAAGTATCAGTGGAGTCAGATATTAACCTATCATCTAATCTGATACATTGAGGGTCGTATACCAGTTTGTGAGGCCTGGCTATAGAGACCAATATAGCTACATCCAGTCACTGGCACTGTAAACAGTTTTGTTACATTTATCATTCTCATTGGTTATGGGCAATCCCCCATGACCGAAGTACAGAAACTGCATATCCTTTACTCACCTGTCTGAGGCTTTTAAAAAAGCAGCTATCTCAAGAAAGCCTTGCAGAGTGCCTTGTTAGCAGAGAACTGTTACCTAGAACTGAAATGCTTATAAATCTTTCCACATCTCGTTTGTTGTCCTTACTTAGGTTGATCCCTCTTTCTTTTCCACCCAAAACACCTAGTGTTCTCATTGACTTAGAAGCTTAGTCCCCACCCAACTTCCAACTTCCATGAAGTGTTGCCTGGATTCTGGCTCAGAACTCCCCTTTTCTCTCTCAATCTGTATGCTTTACAATTCATTTCAATAGGGAACTATCAACTGACCTGTTGGAAAGAATATAAGCTAAGGCTTGAGTAGCTGGTGACAATTTAATGTTGTAGAAAACTTTTTCAGGTGATCAGTTGACAGTGCCCTAATCCAAAGGAATTGTTTTTTTCAGTATTTTTTCTAGATGTTTATTTATGTTTTAAAAAATTCTCAGATACAGACATTTTCTGAGAGGAGCTTTTAGTTAACTGCAAAGTTACAGTGGATTGTGATAGTCTAATGCTACACTGAGCTTGTCAAATAAATGATACACAAAGCCTTTCATTTAATTCTGACTCCTTATTCTAAAATGATTGACAAATCATAAGGTATTCAGATAAGCATAACAGAATAGGAGTTCAGTTCAGTCTCTCAGTCGTGTCCAACTCTTTGTGACCTCATGGACTGCAGCATGCCAGGCCTCCCTGTCCATCACCAACCCCGGAGCTGACTCAAATTCATGTCCATTGAGTCAGTGATGCCATCCAACCATCTCATCCTCTGTTTTCCCCTCTCCTCTTGCCTTCAATCTTTCCCAGCATCAGGGTCTTTTCAAATAAGTCAGCTCTTCACATCAGATGGCCAAAGTATTGGAGTTTCAGCTTCAGCATCAGTCCTTCCAATAAACATTCAGGACTGATCTCCTTTAAGATGGACTGGTTGGATCTCCTTGCAGTCCAAGGGACTCTCAAGAGTCTTCTCTAACACCATAGTTCAAAGGTATCAATTCTTCGGCACTTAGCTTTCTTTATAGTCTAATTCTCACATCCATACATGACCATTGGAAAAACCACAGCCTTGACTAGACGGACCTTTGTTGGCAAAGTAATGTCTCTGCTATTTAACATGCTGTCTAGGTTGGTCATAGCTTTTCTTCCAAGGAGTATGCGTCTGTTAATTTCATGCCTGCAGTCACCATCTGCTGTGATTTTGGAGCCCCAAAAGTAAAGTCTGCCACTGTTTCCACTGTTTCTCCATCTATTTGCCATGAAGTGATGGGATCGGATGCCATTATCCTAGTTTTCTGAATGTTGAGGTTTAAGCCAACTTTTACACTCTTTCACTTCATCAAGAGGCTCTTTAGTTCTTCTTCGCTTTCTGCCATAAGGGTGGTGTCATCTGTATATCTGAGGTTATTGATATATCTCCCAGCAATCTTGATTCCAGCTTGTGCTTTATCCAGCCCAGCATTTCTCATGATGTACTCTGCATAATAGTTAAATAAGCAGAATAGGAGAGAGGTCTGAAAATCAAATCCCGTTACGAACAATGAAAGTAACTATGGATGTTTTATATTGAGAAATCTTTCAGATGAGACACCCTCATGATCTTCAATGGACAGGGTTATAGCAGGAGGAATTAGACTTATTCAGCATGGTTCCCAAGAACTCCATGTTACAGGAAGAAAGATGCAGCTCTATGTATAGAAGAAAACTATCCAATGGATTGTTAAAAATGAGAATCTTCTTTATGAAAATATCTGAGACAAGTATCAAATGACTGCAATTAACAAAATCTTGTTCTCAGTCACTCAGCATGTTTGACTCTTTTCAACCTTGTGGTCTGTAACCCACAAAGCTTCTCTGTCCATGGGATTTTTCAGGCAAGAATGCCAGAGTGTGTTTGCCATTTCCTCCTCCAGGGCATCTTCCTGACCCAGAGATCAAACCTGAATTTCCTATGTCTCCTGCATTGGCAGGCAGATTCTTTACTACTGAGCCACTTGGGAAACTCCTAAAAAAATATTACTCTAGAATAATTTTTAAATAGATTATTGAGAGAGAAAAAAAAAAAAAGAATAAGGAGACACTTACAGAATGCAACTGCAGGCAGTGTGGTCAAGCTTCCTAGAAATCTCCTCTCCCTGTCTCTTTCTCTTGGGAATCACACAGACTCATCTTTCTCTTTTTCTCTTAAATCTGCTACATTCTTCTCTCTGCAGAAAGAATTGATCCTCAGAAATTCCTGGTTTCTGTGCCTCCACAGTTTCAACTTACATGTGGCTCTGATTTACCATAGCAACAACTCTATTATCATCGCAATTTTCCTTAGCATTCTAGAACCCAACAGCATATTTCTTCCATTTCTAGGTTTTATGGTTCAAATTCTTCCAACAGGGTTTTGTTGGTTCCTTTTGAGTCCAGTTTTCCACACATAATTCAGTGCTGGGACAAGGGGCAGATTCTTTTAGAAGAGTATAATGGAGAGACAGTCACTAGAACTGTTCTAGTCTTCTAGAACATGATAGTGAGTTCTCGCCTTCTGGAAGAGAAGCAGAGACTAAACAATCATCCTTGGCATTAAAATCATCTTGAAAGTGAAAGTGCAAGTGTTAGTTGCTCAGTCTTGTCCAACTCTCTGGGACCCCATGGACTATACTGTAAACTGCCAGGCTCCTGTTTCAATGGGATTTCTCAGGCAAAAATACTGGAGTGGGTTGCCATTGCCTTTTCCAGGGTATCTTCCTGACCCAAGGATCAAACTTGGGTCTCCTGCACTGCAGGCAGGTTCTTTAACTTAGTCCACTATTATGTCCACTATTAACATCACCTTAGTCAAGTCACCATTGTCTCTCATTTGAAATATTTCAAATGTCCAATTTGCATTCCAAGATGATTCTCAACTCATTTCCACATTGCAGCTAGAGCAACTTTTCCAACCAGTTCTAACATGTCATCATGTTTAAAACAAGACTTATCAGACTAATTTCAAAATCAAATATCCTTGAAGAATCCACACAGTCTCGGTCTTGCCAGCCTCTCTGGCCTCATCATATACTTTGCTCCTTGCTCTCCATGCTTGGACCATACATTTCACTTTCAAAATTGAAAATTTACCAAGTTTCCTATCATCTCAATACTTTTAAACTTCTGGCATCTTGTACCAGGAACACTTGGTTCTCTATCTGTAGGTTAGTTAACTTCAGCTGAGCTTTTATATCTCAAATTAAGTATCATGTTTTCAGAGAGGTCACCCTCATGAATGTTTGCTCCCATGGCACACAGTTATCATTCTTGTAAATTTCAACCCAGTTGAATTCTTTAGTTCAATGTGTGTCTTTCCCACCAGAGTATAAAATGAATGGGAACACCTCCTAATGTCCAGTGAGGTCCATGGTTTACATAAAATATAACTCAATAAATATTGTGGAGAAAATGAATCATTGGAGAGATCTAAGTCTAATACCAGGGATTCTGAAGATGTGAAATTATTGTTTCCTCACATTTCCAGAGATGATGAAAATTTGACACATCTTAAAAACCTAAAAAATGAAATGAATAAATGAAGTCGCTCAGTTGTGTCCGACTCCTTGCGACCCCATGGGCTGTAGCCTATCAGGCTCCTCTGTCCATGGGATTTTCCAGGCAAGAGCGCTGGAGTGGATTGCCATTTCCTTCAGAAAAAGCAAGACACTTTGTGAAAACTTATGAAATCAAAAGTATACTTTAAAAGGTATTGTTATCTCTCCACACAGAAGGAAAGCAATAAAAATTTTATGTGGGTTATTGTTTGGTGTAAATAAGCTTTGGAATAAAGAAATTTCAGACAAGCAGGAAAAATACCAGATTTTAATTCTTTAAGAAATTCTTATTTCAAGTACCTAACATATGCTAGGAACTATTCCAGATATTTTAGAAGCAGGGTGAAAAAAATAGAAAGTAATCCATGCCCTTATGGAGTTTATATTCTAGTAGAATAGCACTATTAATAAGATACACAAAAATATTTTAAAAAATTAAAATAGCGAGGTGTTCACCCAGACTTGGTCGCTATTTTAAAACTTAAATATTTCTGAAGTTGACCTATAAAACATTAGTGTTTTCTCTCCTATCCATTAGTCTCCTAGGGAATCCTCTACATGTTGCATAGAGATATAAGGAAAAGACTTTAAATAAATATTGAAACACAGATAGATGTAACTTCTTTGGTAGATTTGCAATTCAGAGATTTATGTCTAAATAAATTATGTAAATATTATTTTACCTTGGATAACTTAAATATTTCAAAGTAACAAAAGGCTGGTTCTTATGCATCACATACTAAAAATTCTATCCAAAATATTTACAAAGAATAAGTTAAGTTTGGTGACCCTGCCCCTCTTTGCTCCCTCTAACACTCAGCAAGATAGCAGAGAGATTATGGAGAGAACAAGATTCCTGAGTCCCCGGATCAGATTGGTCATGGGGATACGTGAGAATCTAGATGCCAAGAGTAGAAAAGAAAACGGGGGAAAAAACTGATATGGTATCTCTTTTAATACCTTTTGTTTTAATTCCAAGGGATTCTATGTTGGTGCAAGGCAAACAATAGACTCTGTAAGAGCAAAGTTCACAGCACAATAGCGGCTCCAAAATGGATGTCAATGCAAAAGGAAATTGGGCCACTTAGAAAACAGAATGTTGCCTTTCATCTTAAAAATCCAAGTCAAATTTAACTCGGAGAAGACAATTCTGAACTCAATAGAGGTTTATGGCTTCTGTCATTGGTTCACTTAGAACTCACATATATGTCCAACAGAGATCATCCGTGCAATACCTGATAACACTAAGAAGTCATTTATTCATTTGATAAATATGTATTCATGCCTACTGTATATTAGGATAATTTTAGGCACTAAAGATTAAGAATGAAATAAAACAAACTCTGTCCTTACACAGAGTACAATTTAGAAGATAAACATATAGAAAATAAATAGATACATGTCTAATATAATACCAGATAGTGATAGTGCTATAAAAGGAAATGTAACAATATAAGGTGATAGTGAATACTTGGAAGTGGTCTTTAAGATAAGATGGACACATATGACTTGTCTGTTAAGGTAACATTTATGCTACAGAGGAGTGAACCAGGAGAAGCAGATCCAAAGAGGACGGTAGAGAGGGAGCTGGGCCACTATGGACCATAATAGGATATAGTGATGGCTTGGAGAAGAGTAATAGGAAGTGGTAAAAATAGTCAAATTCAGGAGAAAGAGAAAGAGAGGAGATATTATCTACCTACTCAGGCTCACAAATAGAATTTTGGTGCTAGATCACCAGTAAACATTGAAGATTCCATCAAAGATGATAAAGAGCGCATCAGTGATACTTGTAGTACTGGTGCAATTGTTAAAATGCTCTCTGGTAGTGACCATGGAACTGTGCTTCCTGATAACAGCATGGGTAATAGGAGCCAAAATAATAATAGAAGCAAGGTAGGAACAGTTATTATCATAAGTACCAATGTTGGTGAAGCAGGTAAGAGAGCATCTAATATTTATTGACATACTTGCTTTAGACCTTTTGCAAGTGAATGGTGGAACTTCAGGTCTAGAAAAAGCAAAGCATGGATCCTGGAGGATAATAATGGACTGTTAAAATCTCAACCTGAAAATTTATTAAAATCTCAGTCCTGAAAGATAATGCTGTGAAAGTGCTGCACTCAATATGCCAGCAAATTTGGAACAGCAGTGGCCACAGGACTGGAAAAGGTCAGTTTTCATTCCACCAAAGAAAGGCAATACCAAAGAATGCTCAAACTACCGCACAATTGCACTCATCTCACATGCTAGCAAAGAAATGCTCAAAATTCTCCAAGCCAGGCTTCAGCAATACGTGAACCATGAACTTCCAGATGTTCAAGCTGGTTTTAACAAGGCAGAGGAATCAGAGATCAAATTGCCAACATCTGCTGGATCATCAAAAAAGCAAGAGAGCTCCAGAAAAACATCTATTTCTGTTTTATTGACTATGCCAAAGCCTTTGACTGTGTGGATCACAATAAACTATGGAAAATTTTGAAAGAGATGGGAATATCAGACCACCTGACCTGCCTCTTGAGAGGCAGGTATGCAGGTCAGGAAGCAACAGTTAGAACTGGACATGGAACAACAGACTGGTTCCAAATAGGAAAAGGTCTTGCCTATAAGAGGCAAAGTGTACATTCACTTCTCTACGCTTGGTGCTGGCCTTAGCCACTCATTGGAAGGGTAGTAATGCTCAAAATTATCTAAGCCAGGCTTCAGCAATAATGAACCATGAACTTCTTGATGTTCAAGCTGGTTTTAGAAAAGGCAGAGGAACCAGAGATCAAATTGCCAACATCTGCTGGATCATCAAAAAAGCAAGAGAGCTCCAGAAAAACATCTATTTCTGTTTTATTGACTATGCCAAAGCCTTTGACTGTGTGGATCACAATAAACTATGGAAAATTTTGAAAGAGATGGGAATATCAGACCACCTGACCTGCCTCTTGAGAGGCAGGTATGCAGGTCAGGAAGCAACAGTTAGAACTGGACATGGAACAACAGACTGGTTCCAAATAGGAAAAGGAGTACATCAAGGGTGTATATTGTCACCCTGCTTATTTAACTTACATGCAGAGTACATCATGAGAAATGCTGGGCTGGAATCAAGGTTGCCGGGAGAAATATCAATAACCTCAGATATGCAGATGACACCACCCTTATGGCAGACAGTGAAGAGGAACCAAAATGTCCCTTGATGAAAGTGAAAGAGGAGAGTGAAAAAGTTGGCTTAAAGCTCAACATTCAGAAAACGAAGATCCTGGTATCTGGTCCCATCACTTCATGGCAAATAGATGGGGAAACAGTGGAAACAGTGTCAGACTTTATATTTTTGGACTCCAAAATCACTGCAGACGGTGACTGCAGCCATGAAATTAAAAGACGCTTACTCCTTGGAAAGAAAGTTATGACCAACCTAGATAGCATATTGAAAAGCAGAGACATTACTTTGCCAAAAAAGGTCCATCTAGTCAAGGCTATGGTTTCTCCTGTGGTCATGTATGGATGTGAGAGTTGGACTGTGAAGAAAGCTGAGCCCCGAAGAATTGATGCTTTTGAACTGTGGTGTTGGAGAAGACTCTTGAGAGTCCCTTGGACTGCAAGGAGATCCAACCAGTCCATTCTGAAGGAGATCAGCCCTGGGATTTCTTTGAAAGGAATGATGCTAAAGCTGAAACTCCAGTACTTTGGCCACCTCATGTGAAGAGTTGACTCATTGGAAAAGACCCTGATGCTGGGAGGGATTTATGCAGAGTACATCATGAGAAATGCTGGGCTGGAATCAAGGTTGCCGGGAGAAATATCAATAACCTCAGATATGCAGATGACACCACCCTTATGGCAGACAGTGAAGAGGAACCAAAATGTCCCTTGATGAAAGTGAAAGAGGAGAGTGAAAAAGTTGGCTTAAAGCTCAACATTCAGAAAACGAAGATCCTGGTATCTGGTCCCATCACTTCATGGCAAATAGATGGGGAAACAGTGGAAACAGTGTCAGACTTTATATTTTTGGACTCCAAAATCACTGCAGACGGTGACTGCAGCCATGAAATTAAAAGACGCTTACTCCTTGGAAAGAAAGTTATGACCAACCTAGATAGCATATTGAAAAGCAGAGACATTACTTTGCCAAAAAAGGTCCATCTAGTCAAGGCTATGGTTTCTCCTGTGGTCATGTATGGATGTGAGAGTTGGCTGTGAAGAAAGCTGAGCCCCGAAGAATTGATGCTTTTGAACTGTGGTGTTGGAGAAGACTCTTGAGAGTCCCTTGGACTGCAAGGAGATCCAACCAGTCCATTCTGAAGGAGATCAGCCCTGGGATTTCTTTGAAAGGAATGATGCTAAAGCTGAAACTCCAGTACTTTGGCCACCTCATGTGAAGAGTTGACTCATTGGAAAAGACCCTGATGCTGGGAGGGATTGGGAGCAGGAGGAAAAGGGGACAACAGAGGATGAGATGGCTGGATGGCATCACTGACTCGATGGACATGAGTCTGAGTGAACTCCAGGAGTTGGTGATGGACAGGGAGGCCTGGCATGCTACGATTCATGGGGTCACAAAGAGTTGGACACGACTGAGCGACTGAACTGAACTGAACTGAAAATCTCAACCAAGTACTAGCCCCTCTTGTAGATGCCGTGCGTGGTATAGTAACTTTGTTAGAGCAGATTAATAAAGACTCAGGTGACTGAATATGATCACTGATTGGGTTAAGTGCATTCTTTTCTAATTGTACCAGAATGGAAGATCAGGAACAGTTCACAATCACTTGAGACAGACAACGGCATATATGTCTTATCTTGTCCTCGGGATTCTTTCACTCCCTGTCAAAGGATCATCCAAAAACCTACACCACATAGATATTCTGCAGAAAATCAGGTTGGTCCAATATCTTGATAATGTCATGTTAATTAGTCAGAATGACCCAGAAGTGGAAAATATATTGGAGATCTTGGTGAGACACATGCATTCCAGGCTAGAAATAAACCCAAAGAAGATTCAGAGATGAGCCAGTCACTGAAGATCTTTGATATGCAGTGGTCTTGGACTTGTCAGTGCTTCCCATCAGGTAAATTCTTGGATGGATTAATTCAAACTTTATACAGACCAACAATGAATGACAGCTACTGAAAAAAAATCAGCGGTAGGAAATTTTCCTAACAAGAAGAGCTTTTGGCTTTAAGTTCAGTTATTTTGTTCCCCAGGCCACCCACTTGGATAAAATGATTAGTTCAGTTAGAATGTATACAGCCTTGTAATTAATTGGATTGGTTATTTTGAATCCTGATAGAGAAAAGATTGGCAGGTGAGGGGTAGCGAAGTTTAGGAAAAAGGAATGTATGTGTGCTCAGTTGCTCAGCCATTGTGACCCCATGCACTGTAACCCATCAGGCTCTTCTGTCCATAGGATTATCCTGGCAAGAATACTGGAGTGGATTGCCATTTCCTTCTCTAGGGGATCTTCCTGATCTATATGGATGGCTTAATATGAGTGGTCATGAAATATGAAGATCTTTGTATCACATAGTGTCTCTCACATGACAGCAGTTGCCAGAGAAGAGGCCTTAAATAACAAAGTAGAAAAAATGACTCAATAGTTGACATCACCCTTCCTGTCATTGGAAGCCCCCATTCTTGCACAATACATGCAGGAATAGAATAACCTCATGGGAGGAATGGAAATTCCTCACTGGATCTAAAGCACAAGCTAGATCTCCTTCACTGAAGCTGATCTAGCTACCACCCATGCCAAATGCCTGAAACAGTCATCACTGAGTCCTCTATATGGTACTTCTTCAAGTAGAACAGTTTTGGAGAAGCTAATGATAATATTGGACCACTTCTATCTATATTCCACATGTATTCTTAGTATGCTGCTGCTGCTGCTGCTAAGTCGCTCCAGTCATGTCCGACTCTGTATAGATTTGCCTTTTTTTGCTTGAGGGCTTCAACTAGCACCATTAGTGGAGGGTGTGCAGACTTTCACTATTAACACAGGAATACTAACAATACTACACTGCATAAGACTAAGGAATCCTCTACAGCAAAGGAAGTGTGGTGCTGGGCAAAAGACCTTTGAATCCTTCGGGATTATCTCATGCTGCGCCACTGAACTGGCCTGACAGAATAATGGAAGCGTATAGTGAAGGGGCTAAGAAATTATACATTCAATCCACAGAGTACCTGAGGCCAGGACCCAAGAAGTATAAGTGAGTGGTGCCACTACCATAATTCCCATGACTTGAGGAATTTGTACTTGCCCTTCTTGCCTGTTTAGAGATGCTGATTCCCAGAAGGACATGCTTTCAGTGGGAAACATTAAACTTCAAGCCATGGCTGCTTTCTCTTCACTTTGTTAAGAGGCCTACAGCAAGGAAAGAGATGACTATGCTCGCAGGGATGATTGGCCTTGATTATCAAGGAAGGGAGATTTGCCATTACACAGAGGAGGCAAGGAAGAATGTGTTTGGTACGCATGTGATTTACCCCAGTGTTTCTTGATACTTCCTCACCAATACGGACAGTATATGGAGAAGTGAAGCAGCACAGACCAAGAAAGGCATGGTGACTTTGAGATCAGACCTCTGAGAGATGAGAGTCTGGGTTATCCCCAGAAGGTAAGTCACCTCGACCAGCAAATGAACTAACCAAGGGAAATGTAAAATCTATGATAGAGATGGGAGACAATGAATATCTGTTGCAGCCTCAATAGCAGCTATAGCAGTAGCAGCTATAGTTAACTGCTCTCTTGTTAGCTGTCTTGCTAACATTTTTCTTTTAAGTTTCTCCAGGTAAATATGTCCATCAGGATCATGAAGGAGCTTCTCCTAGAAAGTGGATCTGAGCTATGCCAAGCGTGGAGCTAAGCCATCCTCTCTCTATGGATGCTGGGGTATGCTATGCATATTTTCCTGCTTCAGTATTAATCATTCAGTCTGTCACCTACTGGAAATTGCCCTCAGATGAAAGGAGTCACTTTATCCAAGACCATGCTCCCTTTCCAGGATCAGCCCTCCTCCAATGACTGGTTGATGCTCAACACAAAGGACCAGCACCTTGACACAATTTGGGATAATTCCAAAGGCCATCTCAGCTTCAAAGAATTCCACAAAGTGGGTTGAGATCTTCATTGTAACTGCATCATAGGGCCACCTCTCTCTCCCCTCTCCAGTCATACCTCCTTCACTACCAAAGGTATTGTTTCCAAGAACACTCCCTAAAAAATTTCCTACAAACAAATCTCCAGTTCAAAGTCTTTCTAAAGATCCCAATCTACACCACAGGATAAGGTATTACTTATTATTAGGTGCTTAGTATACTTTAATTTTATTCCTGCCCCCCAAAACCTGCAAAGTTTATATTAAACTTTAAGTTTATATTAAACCCAGGGGACGTGGGTTCAATCCCTGGTCCAGGAAGACTCCACATACTGCAAGTCAGCTAAGCCAATGAGCCTCAGCTACAAGTCCACGTGCCCTAGAACCCATGCTCTGCTACAGGAGAAGCCACTGCACTGCATTGAGAAGCCTATGCACCTCAACTAGAGAGGTGCACCTGCTCACAGCAACTAGAGAAAGCCCACGTGCAGCAACAAAGACCCAGAGCAGCCAAAAATAAAATTAACTAAATACTTAATTAAGAAACAATAAAGTCAACCCATTACAGTTGAGGAAAGTGAGACTTAGAAAAGTTGAATGCACCACCATGCATATTGCATGCAATATGCACCCAATATTGCACCATCTATAACTGGTGGAGTCAAGGTCTGAACTTGATGAACAAACTTCTCAAGCCAGTGCAAAATATTATGAATGGTTGAGTATTCCTAGCAGGGGCAATCATGTGAATGAAGATAGAGATAAATAGATAGATGATAAATTAGATAGATAAAGATGAAATATAGAGTATTTGATTAAGGGTAGTAGTGAATGGTGGCCAGTGATTGGTGACGTGAGTAGCAGTAGGAAGAAATAAGTTAGAAAAAGAAGAGCTCAAATTTGAATAAGCCAAGAGTACCAGAGCAGACATGGGCTTACCCAATAATTGAAACAGTTTTATAAAATTCTCAAATGAATGCTCCTATCTCCCCAAAGGAAAAAACAAAACAGTTCGGTTCAGTCGCTCAGGTGTGTTCGAATCTTTGTGACCCTGTGAACTGCAGCACACCAGGCCTCCCTGTC
Source organism: Aepyceros melampus (assembly GCA_006408695.1). Taxonomy (NCBI): domain Eukaryota; kingdom Metazoa; phylum Chordata; class Mammalia; order Artiodactyla; family Bovidae; genus Aepyceros; species Aepyceros melampus. The sequence continues at coordinate 367,898 of SJXQ01000015.1, read as the reverse complement.
CATCACCAACTCCCAGAGTCCATCCAAACACAAGTCCATTGAGTCGGTGATGCCATCCAACCATCTCATCCTCTGTTGTCCCCTTCTCCTCCTGCCCTCAACTTTCTCAGCATCAGGGTCTTTTCCAATGAATCAGCTCTTCTCATCAGGTGGCCAAAGTATTGGAGTTTCAGCTTCAACATCAGTCCTACTAATGAACATCCAGGACTGATTTCCTTTAGGATGGACTGGTTGGATCTCCTTGCAGTCCAAGGGACTCTCAAGAGTCTTCTCCAACACCACAGTTCAAGAGCATCAATTCTTCGGCGCTCAGCTTTCTTTATAGTCCAACACTCACATCCATACATGAGTACTGGAAAAACCATAGCCTTGACTAGACGGACCTTTGTTGACAAAGTAATGTCTCTGCTTTTTAATATGCTGTCTAGGTTGGTCATAAGAACAAAAAAAGCAATATGGCTTCTTGACAAAGTGAAAGTTAATGGAAACTTTACATTCGCCCACTTAATTCTGTTCTATCTTTGCCCCATATGAGAAAAGCCAGGCGTGGAGGGAGAAGTGCATGGCAATAGCATAAAAAGAATTCCCAGATGCCCCTCTTCAGGCCTTCTGGGGTGAAGGTGCCAGTCGTGGAATGCTACACTCCCGGCCTCCTGTGTTTATTCAGCCCTGGGGCTGAGGTTTGCCTTGGAGTTGTAACCTTTATAAGGGGTTTGCTTAATGACAGAATTATTCAGCTGCATACCTCACCCCAATTAGAAAAAGGCTGTTTGGATTCTAATTGGCCTTGACACAAGTCTGCTTAAAGAGATTCCCCAAGAATTATAGAGCTACTTTCAGAGTTTGACTTGGCTGGGAGTATGAAATGTAACACGGTTTTTTGAATTTTCTGCACTTACCATGAAACGACCAAGCCACAGGTATCAAACATGCTTTGTTTTTGTGTTATAATCACATTACAAATTGAACATTTCCACATGTGCAAGTTGGCAAATCTAAAATGAATGATTATGAAGATTGTAATTACATATATCACGTATATATGGCCTACATATTTTCACTCACACAAAAGTGTATTTTCTTGAGTCCCTAGACATCCAGATATAGTGTGTTTATAGGATGTAAACCATCATCCTATATATAAACCAAAAATGGATATTTTTAAACAGTTATCACCAGGTCAGGTGATAAGTCGACATAATATTTGGAAGGTGAAAATACCAGGAAGGGATAGAGATTCCTAAGTTAACCATGAGGAAATGACTAACAATAATAGGTTGAAATCAAAAAGAATATAATTTGGACTAAATATCAAGAGGAGGGGAAAAAGTCAGCTTCCTTGCTACAATAACTGTAAGGCTATGAAATAATTCCTAAGGGAAGTGGAGACCTCTTCCTTAAAGCTGGACTTTGTAAATGAGGCATGCATTCTTGGAGTCCCTTATAACAAGCCATTTTGCTTTGGGGAGAGGAAGGAGATCCTTTCCGTTTCCATTTTCTGTGACCTGATATTAAGGAAAAAATCTCAGAAATAATCATATAATAACCCATTAAATGTTCACCAAACCACCTCTGAGCAAGATCCTGCCTTTACCTCATAGTGAACATTATGTCTCTGGTTCCTTCACAGCCAAGAAAAATCCCACAGTCGTGCAATTTGTATTACAGCAACCTGGATTTTTTTTTTTCCCCAAACTTAGCTTGGTCTTGACGGCCACTTGGTAGTCTTCCATTCCTCTCTGTGCCCCTCTCACTGCTACTGCAGGGAGATTTTCTTTTTTCCCTAAGAAAAGCAACCATATTCGTCAGGGTTCCTCTCCCCATCTCAACCTCAACCACTTTCTTTCCATGGAGATGGGTTCCCAGTTGGCCAAGAAAATGAAAGCATAAAGCATGAGTGCTTTCAAACTCCTTCTCCCTCTACAAATTCCCCTGGATCCATAATTTTCCTCTCTTCCCATGGAGGCTGGAGCCCTCCTTTTTCCTTGCTCTGTGTACCATCCTGACCCCTATCATCTCCTATAAGGACTTGGCTGTCAGTCACTCACTTTTTTCAGGCTCTCAGCTACTCCTCCAAGGTTAGTTTCTTCTCCCTGGCATGTAAATATGCCTTTGCTCACCCATTATTTTGGGAAGTGCTTCTCTGTCAGCAATCTAGAAAGCAGATCATCCTGTTGCTGGGCACACTCCTAGGGTCAAGGGATAGATATAAGGGGAATGCTGGCAGCGAAAGAGGTGTGGATGGAATTTGGACTTGTGGGCTGGGTGGCCATACACATGTTATGGGTGCAGGGTTCCTCACTGTATGGAGGTTATGGGGTGGGAGCAAAAAAAGGGCTCCTGTAGGCTGGCATTGACCTCTCCAACATCTGCCTGCCACAATCCAGGGCAGAACTCTGGAGAATCAAAGAGTTCAACATTCAAGCCTGGCCTTCCAGATGGTTATACAGGTACATTTGTCAAGTTAGAATGTGTAGAACATCATCAGCAGTTCATGCTATTGGTTCACGGCTTTTAGATATTAGACATACAGTATGTTTGCCTCCACGGATACTCTCTCCCGGACCCTGTTAATATAAAAAGTGTCCTGTCTTGAGCTCCTATAAGCTGGCTTCCTGTATTTACCATTCTCTAGCAACACATAGGGCTTCCCTGGTGGCTCAGATGGTAAGGAATCCGGCTGTAGTACAGGAGGCCCAGGTTCAGGCCCTGGGTCAGGAAGATGCCCTGGAGAAAGGAATGGCAGCCCACGCCAGTATTCTTGCCTGGAGAATTCTGTGGTGTGGGGACATTAACAACATGGTACACGTCAGGTTCTCTCACCCCACGTTCTCACGCCCTCTACCCCCATGTTCTGTAAACAATGACTTTGCACAGTTATGTAACAGCTGAGCTAGCTTATGGCAGTGCACATGCGTGTCACAAGGTACTTCCTTGGCCTCAGGCTACTTTTGTTCTTTAAGTTTACTTAAGTTCCACCTGGAAAAGCCCTGGGGGCTGTGTGCAGTTATGTTGTGTCTGCTGCTATGGCTGCTGCACCAGCCAGGAGAGAATACATGTGTTTGCAGTTCCTAGTTTCTCAAGTTTTCTTCCAACCTCTCAGCTTGCGCCTTGCCTACCATGGGTTCAGTGAACAGTGTGGACAGTGTGAACAGCAAGACAATGGGATCACGAACAGGATCATCAATACACATGGACTACAGTACACTGGTTCACAAAGAGTTGGATGCAGCTAAGCGACTACCACTTTCACTTCTTCAGCAACACTTATTGTTACAGTTTTCAAAGATGCTTTTCCCCTTCTCTTCATGTGACATATTGGCCGATCCTTCTCCAGACGGTCCACCCCCAGCCTCCAGAGCTGACTCCCAGTTCTCCTCCTTCCTCTCTGTCCTTTATTATTTGTCCATCATCAGTCATCCAAATGGCAATATTTCCCAAAATTCTGTTCTTGAGCATATTTCCTTCTCATTCTACATTTTCCTCTATCATTTATAGGTTTTTTTTTTTTACTTCCAAATTTGTACTTTACTTCAATGGATCTCAGCTGAGACTCATTTTCCTATATCCAGATAATTTTTTCCATTAAGCAATACCATGTTAATGTTTCACATGCACCTAAGGCTCAAAATGGCCGAAATGAAACTAGTTACTCACTTTCCACTCCTTTTCACACGTGTCCTTCCTATTGCATTCTTCATTTCTACAAATGGCCCTACCTCTATCTAGTTCTGCAAACAGAAATCTTAAACTCTTTTTGGGGGGGGTTTTGCCACATGGCTTGCAGTATGTTAGTTCCCTGATCATGGATTGAACACAGGCTGGGCAATTAAACCACTGAGTCCTAACCACTGGACTGCCGGGAAATTCCCTGGAACTTGTTCTTGAGTATGATTTCCTTTCTGTCTCATATCTAATCCTTCACCAACTGCTATTGACATGTCTTCTTAAATCTCAATTGACTGCCAGTCCCTCCTTTTCATTCTTCCAGATAGTTCTTAAGACATGTTCAGTTTTTAATACACATCTCCATTTCTTCCATAAATTAATTATACTACTCCCTAGATTCAGTCTTTATCATGTTCATGTTATAGGATGAGGTCCATTAGTCGTTATGAAAGATTTGTAATGGATTATGACCAACTTTTTTTGTTGAAAAATAAAATAGAATAGAAAATATCAGAGTTAAAACAAGTACTATTTATTGAAACTTTTGATTCATTTATATTTATGCATATACACATTAATATGTATCCATATATGGATTGTATGTATTACCTAGTATGGATTCTGATAGCAATTCCAGGGTGTGTGTTTGGGGGTGGGGGGAGGTTTCCCTACAATTCACGCAGTCAATACCAATCGAAACCAGCTGGGTGTCCTACAGTTCAACTTAATTCTGACCTGGAGTTAGCATCAAGTTTCAGTTTTAAAACTTAACCTCACAAGAGTGCTCTCCACCCCCACTTCAGATGCCAATTGCAAGTTCTGGTTGTTTACTTGGGTTTCACACAAATGGACTATAGGTTTGAGGTTCCAATCACTACCTCCTCAGGTTTCATCAATTTGCTAGAACTGCTCTCAGGAGTCAGAGAAACATCTTACTTACTAGATCATTGGTTTATTATGAAAGGAAAGAACACAGGAAGAGTCAGATGGAAGAGATGCATAGAACAAAGTATGATGAGAGGGCAATGAGTTCCTATGCCCTCTTCCAGCTAGCCATTCTTCCCAAATCCTCACGTGTCATGTTCACCAACTTGGAAGTTTCCAAACCATGTCCTTACAGGGTTTTATGGAAGCTTTATTCCTTAAGCATGAATGGGTAAATCATTGGCCAGTACTGATTGCTTTAATGTCCAGCCCTTCTCCTATCCTCAGAAGACAGGCGTGGGACTAAAATTTCCAGCCTTTAATGACGTGGTTGACTCCATTGGCAACCAGCCTCCATCCTCAAGTGCAGCCCAAACTTAGGTTCCTCTTGAACATAACAACATACATTTATTGGCTCTCATCACTTGGGGAAAGTCCAAGAGTTTTGAAAGTTTGTGTCAGAATTAGAGATGAATATCAAATATATATTTCTTATTATAAATCACAATACCACACTTAGACTGCAAATTTTAAATGATTTTACTAGGATAGCAGTTGCAAAAGTTTGAGAACTATTGAACCAATTATTCTCTCAGTTTCTAGTCTTGTCCATTGCAGCTTTTCTCCTAGGGTGAGCTTTCTATGTTCTAAATTTGTTCATATTATGGCTGAACTCTTCCATGGCACCTCATGGTCACCTGTAGTGTAAATTCAAGGCCATAACATAGTTTTAGGGATTGAGTCATCTGGATTCTCCAGTCTCATCTGCTACTCCCTCCTCATATGTGTCCCAATCCAAACAGTCCTCTGCAGTTCCTTGAAATCCAACATTCTTTCTCATGACTCTGGGCTCTTACACTGCTGTTTCTTTTATCCAGAATGTGTTTCCCTCTGTTGTCTGCCTCACTAAACTATTCACCATGTATGCTTCAGCCTATTGGAGTCTATGGAATATCCTGAGACTTCCTTGGGTAGAATTCTGTGTTCGTGTCTGTGGATGGCTTCATGGTAGTCAACAAAATTTTGTATTTTTTCCTCAATTCAGGGCAGGGAGATCCACAGATACTACCATGCCCACCATACAAATTAACATTTTGATGTATTTCCTTTCAGTATATATGCTTTTACAAAATTTTTATTACATCATACACTCTTCTGGTTTTGGCATTTTCCTTTATCATGTTATCATAATATTTTTTCCATGTTATCTTATTGCTTTTTAAGCTTAGCATCATAAACATCTTTAAAATATATTATCAGGCTCATGATTTGAAAAATAAAGTTGCTGATGGTATGAAGGCCTGACAGGAATATGAACAGACTGGAACCAGAAAATCAGACAGAAGTCTACTTGATCAGCCAGGCTAGAGACAAGAGATGATGTGAGCTAAAATATAATGGAATATTGTGTGTTTGTGTTAAATTGCTCCAGTCAAGTCTGTCTCTTTTGCAACGCTTTGGGCTGTAGCCCCCCAGGCTCCTCTGTCCATAAGATTCTCCAGGCAAGAAAACTGGAACGGATTGCCATACCCTCCTCCAGAGGATGTTCCCAATCCAGGGGTCAAATCCATGTCTCTTACATCTCCTGCATTTGCAGGCAGGTTCTTTACCACTAGCACCACCTGGGAAGCCCCGATGGAATATTCAGTTCAGTTCAGTTCAGTCGCTCAGTCGTGTCCGACTCTTTGTGACCCCATGAATCGCAGCACGCCAGGCCTCCCTGTCCATCACCAACTCCCGGAGTTCACTCAGACTCATGTCCATTGAGTCTGTGATGCCATCCAGCCATCTCATCCTTGGTCGTCCCCTTCTCCTCCTGCCCCCAATCCCTCCCAGCATCAGGGTCTTTTCCAATGAGTCAACTCTTCGCATGAGGTGGCACTCGCCACAAAAAGGAACAAAGCTAGGTCATTTGTAGAGATGTGAATGTTTGTCATACAGAGTGAAATAGGTCAGAAAGAGAAAAACAAATATTGCATGTTAATGCATATATATGGAATCTAGAAAAATGGTACAGAAGAACCTATTTCCAGGGCAGGAATAGAGACACAGATGTAGAGATTAGACATGTGGACATAGTGGGCAAAGGGGAAAGTAGGATGAATTGGGAGGTTAAGATTGACACATATACATTGCTGCTGCTAAGTCACTTCAGTCATGTCCGACTCTGCGACCCCAGAGACGGCAGCCCACCAGGATCCCCTGTCCCTGGGATTCTCCAAGCAAGAACACTGGAGTGGGCTGCCATTTCCTTCTCCAACATGTACACTGCCAGGTGTAAAATAGATAGCTAGTGGGAACCTGCTATGATGCCCTGGAAGCTCAGGGTCAGTGCTCTTTGATGAAACAGATAGATGGGATGGAGGGGAGGTGAGAGGGAGTTCCAAGAAGGAAGGAATATATGCATGGCTGCTTGACTTTGTTATCCAGTAGACACTAACACAACATTGTAAAGCAATTATACTTCAATGAAAATAAAATGAAACAAAATATAATAATTATAGCCAATGAGAAAAAAGGAGCAAGAAGGCTTGCAACAGATATGAGAGAATTTAGTGAGGATGATCCGACAGGCCTTGGTGAAAGAACCCATGTGGCCAGTCAGGTGGTAGCAGGTGTTTCTGTTAGGTGATGCTGTGAACCAGAACACAGAGGAAACATCTTGGAGGGAAGTTCTGCAGAAGATAGTAATGAGTTGTCACAAATAGAACCATTTGAGGAGTGTTCAGCACACAGAAAATAGTTGAATTAGTCAGAGTTTAATAAATTATGGAAAACAAGTTAGAGAAAATGTCTAAAATAAACATATTAAGTTAGAAATGTCAATGCTAAGAATGCTCAGAACAGATTTCAAAAGTTTAGAGATAATTTAGAGATTTTTAGGGCAAGTCTTACCTCCAGGAAAAAAGAGTTAATACAAAATAAAATGTAATGCATGGTTCAGCTATGAATGATATTTATATAATCAATACAAAATATATTCATTAGCATAATTTGTAAACACAATTTTGGGCTATTTATATAACTATGCTGGGAAGATAAGAGGAAGGAGTATGGAGAGATTATGTAAGATAGTTAAATTCTTATTAACCATAGCAGAAATCTGAGGACACTATCTAAAACTGAAATCAATGGATAAAATTTATTGCATACAAATATAGTAAATTATAAATATAAGCATTTTCTATATAAGCACAGAATCCAATCAATTCTTACAGCAGAATAAAAATCTTATTTATAGATGAATAATTAAATACTTTAAATGCTTGAAATTACATGCCTGTGAAAGCAGGAAAAGGGAATTAGACAGGAGGCCAGAGGACTTTTAAAGATATTTATTATGAGGTATTTAACAATTTGATATTTAAAATGTGATGATAATTAAATAATAAGCTGACTAAGGTAAAAGCCTACATCTGCATGTAGATATAAGTGTGTGTGTGTGTATATATATATATAGTCACCCTGCTTATTTAACTTATATGTAGAATACATCATGAGAAACGCTGGGCTGGAAGAAGCACAAGCTGGAATCAAGATTTCCGGGAGAAATATCAGTAACCTCAGATATGCAGATGATACCACCCTTATGGCAGAAAGTGAAGAGGAACTAAAAAGCCTCTTGATGAAAGTGAAAGTGGAGAGTGAAAAAGTTGGCTTAAAGCTCAACATTCAGAAAACAAAGATATAGCATCTGGTCCCATCACTTCATGGGAAATAGATGTGGAAACAGTGGAAACAGTGACAGACTTTATTTTTTTGGGCTCCAAAATCACTGCAGATGGTGACTGCAGCCATGAAATTAAAAGATGCTTACTCCTTGGAAGAAAAGTTATGATCAACCTCGATAGCATATTCAAAAGCAGAGACGTTACTTTGCCAGCAAAGGTCCATCTAGTCAAGGCTATGGTTTTTCCTGTGGTCATGTTGGATGTGAGAGTTGGACTGTGAAGAAAGCTGAGCACCAAAGAACTGATGCTTTTGAACTGTGGTGTTGGAGAAGACTCTTGAGAGTCCCTTGGACTGCAAGGGGATCCAACTTGTCCATACTGAAGGAGATCAACCCTGGGATTCTTTGAAAGGAATGATGCTGAAGCTGAAACTCCAGTACTTTGGCCACCTCATGCGAAGAGTTGATTCATTGGAAAAGACTCTGATGATGAGGGGCATTTGGGGGCAGGAGGAGAAGGGGACGACAGAGGATGAGATGGCTGGATGGCATCACTAACTCGATGGCTGTGAGTCTGAGTGAACTCCGGGAGTTGGTGATGGACAGGGAGGCCTGGCGTGCTGCGAATCATGGAGTTGCAGAGTCAGACATGACTGAGCGACTGAATTGAACTGAACTGATGTCTTACCAACACTTGGTATTGTCAGTCTTTTAAATTTAATAAGTCTACAGTGTTGGAAGGAGCGTCTCATGGAGGGTTTCTTTAGTTGGTACTCCTTGCTTTTTGATGAACTTGAATATTTAGATAACATCTTTTGTGAAGTATCAAATTTCTTGCCTATTTTTCTACTAAGATTAATGACCTTTTTCTTATTGATTAGGAGGAGTTCATTATGTGTTGATTAGTATTAATTCATTACATATTCAGAAGACAAAATGTTTTAACCAGTTATCCTTTTGGTTAGAACTTCTGCATCCCATTTAAGAAGGAAATCTTACATCAAATTCACAAAGATATCCTTACTGTATGTTATGTCAATTTTTTCTTGTTTAGCTTTACTTTTAGATGTACAATTCAGCAGACATCCCTGATGGCTCAGTTGGTAAAGTATTTTCCTGTAACCTAGGAGACCCGGGTTTGATCCCTGGGTTAGGAAGATCTGCTGGAGAAGGGAATGACTACCCACTCCAGTATTCTTGCTTGGGAAATCGCATAGACAAAGGAGTCTGAAGGGCTATAGTCCATGGTGTCACAAAGAGTTAGACACAACTGAGCACACCAATTTAGCTGGAATTAATTTTATTGTTTGGTATGGTGTGAAAGTGAAAGTCACTGAGTTGTGTCTGACTCTTTGCGACCCCAGGGACTATACAGTACATGGAATTCTCCAGGCCAGAATACTGGAGTGGGTAGCCATTCCCTTCTCCAGATCTTCCCAACTCAGAGATTGAACACAGCTCTCCCACATTGTAGGCAGACTATTTACCAGCTGAGCCATCAGTAAATGTTCAGTTCTGTTCAGTTCAGTCGCTCAGTCGTGCCCGACTCTTTACGACCCCATGAATCGCATCATGCCAGGCCTCCCTGTCCACCACCAGCTCCCAGAGTTCACTCAGACTCACATCCATCGAGTCCGTGATGCCATCCAGCCATCTCATTCTCTGTCGTCCCCTTCTCCTCCTGCCCCCAAATGCCCCCCATCATCAGAGTCTTTTCCAGTGAGTCAACTCTTCGCATGAGGTGGCCAAAGTACTGGAGTTTCAGCTTCAGCATCATTCCCTCCAAAGAAATCCCAGGGTTGATCTCCTTCAGTATGGACAAGTTGGATCTCCTTGCAGTCCAAGGGACTCTCAAGAGTCTTCTCCAACACCACAGTTCAAAAGCATCAATTCTTTGGCACTCAGCCTTCTTTACAGTCCAACTCTCACATCCATACATGACCACAGGAAAAACCATAGCCTTGACAAGATGGACCTTAGTAGGCAAAGTAACGTCTCTGCTTTTGAATATGCTATCTAGGTCGGTCATAACTTTTCTTCCAAGAAGCAAGCGTCTTTTAATTTCATGGCTGCAATCACCATCTGAAGTGATTTTGGAGCTCCCCCCCAAAAATAAAGTCTGACACTGTTTCCACTGTTTCCCCATCTATTTCCCGTGAACTGATGGGACCAGATGCCATGATCTTTGTTTTCCGAATGTTGAGCTTTAAGCAAACTTTTTCACTCTCCACTTTTACTTTCATCAAGAGGCTTTTTAGTTCCTCTTCACTTTCTGCCATAAGGGTGGTGTCATCTGCATATCGAGGGTATTGATATTTCTCCCAGAAATCTTGATTCCAGCTTGTGTTTCTTCCAGCCCAGCATTTCTCATGATGTACTCTGCATAGAAGTTAAATAAGCAGGGTGACAATATACAGCCTTGACGTACTCCTTTTCCTCTTTGAAACCAGTCTGTTGTTCCATGTCCAGTTCTAACTGTTGCTTCATGACCTGCATACAGATTTCTCAAGAGGCAGGTAAGGTTGTCTGGTATTCCCATCTCTTTCAGAGTAAATGTTAATTCTCCCTAAATTAATTTGTGAACTCAATGGGTCCCAGTTGAAAAGAAAAAATAGGTCAATAGGACTTTTTAAAGCTATATAAAATTAATTGTAAAATTCCTTTAAAAGATAAATAGCCAATACTGGACAGCAAATTCTGCAAAAGTTAAACCACTGAATGACACCCATTAGCTGGGTAGGCTATATACTGAAAAATTCTGACATGTTTTGGGGGAGGAGTGTAGGCATCATTATATTTATAGTTTATTTAAAAAATAGTCTTGAAAAGAAGTTACAACCTACATGACTATACAGAACAGCTTGACCCTACCATAAAACCTAAAAAGTTATATTGATTAAACAGTGTGTTATTAGCTTCTTAATAAGTAGGGTGATTAGAGGAAAAAGTGAAATCTGCTCAAATAAAACCGAATTCATATAGAAGTCTAGTTTATGAAAAGGGGACTTTTCAAATCTGTTATAAAAAAATCAGTTATCATTAAATAATGTTTCAGTTCAGTTCAGTTCTGTCGCTCATGTGTGTCTGACTATTTGTGACCCCATGGACTGCAGCACACCAGGCTTCCCTGTCCATCACCAACTCCCAGAGCTTACTCAAACTCATGTCCATTGAGTCAGTGATGCCATCCAACCATCTCATCCTTTGTCGTCCCCTTCTCCTCCCACCTTCAATCATTCCTAGCATCAGGATCTTTTCCAATAAGTCAGTTCTTCTCATTAGGTAGCCAAAGTATTGGAGTTTCAGCTTCAACATCAGTCCTTCAAGGAATATTCAGGACTGATTTCCTTTAGGATGGACTGGTTGGATCTCCTTGAAACCCAAGGGACTCTCAAGAGTCTTCTCCAACACCACAATTCAAAAGCATCAGTTCTTCGGCTCTCAGCTTTTTTTATACTCCAATTCTCACATCCACACATGACTACTGGAAAAACCATAGCTATGACTAGATGGACCTTTATTGGCAAAGTAATGTCTCTGCTTTTCAATGTACTATCTAGGTTGATCATAACTTTTCTTCCAAGGAGCAAGCGTCTTTTAATTTCATGGCTGCAATCACCATCTGAAGTAATTTTGGAGCCCCCAAAAATAAAGTCTGTCACTATTTCCATTGTTTCCCCATCTGTTTGCCATGAAGTGATGGGACCAGATGCCATGATCTTCATTTTCTGAATGTTGAGCTTTAAGCCAACTTTTTCCCTCTCCTCTTTCACTTTCATCAAGAGGCTTTTTGGTTCCTCTTCACTTTCTGCCATAAGGGTGGTGTCATCTGCGTATCTGAGGTGATTGATATTTCTCCCAGCCATCTTGATTCCAGCTTGTGCTTCCTCCAGCCCAGAGTTTCTCATGATGTATTCTGCATATAAGTTAAATAAGCAGGGTGACAACATACAGTCTTGACATATTCCTTTCCCAATTTGAAACCAGTCTGTTGTTACATGTCCAGTTCTAACTGTTCCTTCTTAACCTACATATAGATTTCTCAGTAGGCAGGTCAAGTGGTCTGGTATTCCCATTTCGTTAAGAATTTTCCACAGTTTGTTGTGATCCACACAGTCAAAACTTTGGCATAGTCAATAAAGCAGAAGTAGATGTTTTTCTGGAACTCTCTTGCTTTTTCATGATCCAACTGATGTTGGCAATTTGATTTCTGGTTCCTCTGCCTTTTCTAAATCCAGCTTGAACATCTGGAAGCTCACGGTTCATGTACTGTTGAAGCCTGGCTCTCTAGGTTTGTCATTGCTTTACTTCCAAAGGATCAAGTGTCTTTTAATTTCATGGCTGCATCACCATCTGTAGTGATTTTGCAGCCCAAGAAGATAAAGTGTGTCCCTATTTCCGTTGTTTCCCCATCTGTTTGCCATGAAGTGATGGGACCAGAAGCCATGATCTTAGTTTTCTGAATGTTGAGTTTTAAGCCAGCTTTTAAAATGATGTTTAGGAAACTAAGTATAATATCTACCTCATATGATACAACAAAATAAACTTAGCTGAAACAAAATAAAGTCTAAAGATAATCAGAATGAGGAACTTCTCTCTGCTGCTGCTAAGTCGCTTCAGTTGCATCCAACTCTGTGTGACCCCCATAGACGGCAGCCCACCAGGCTCCCCTGTCCCTGGGATTCTCCAGGCAAGAACACTGGAGTGGGTTGCCACTTCCTTCTCCAATGCATGAAAGTGAAAAGTGAAAGTGAAGTCGCTCAGTCGTGTCCGACTCTTAGCGACCCCATGGACTGCAGCCCACCAGCCTCCTCCACCCATGGGATTTTCCAGGCAAGAGTAATGGAGTGGGGTGCCATTGCCTTCTCCTACATAACAGTAAATCAAAAAGGAAAGAAAAGAATAATGAATTGTAGTGCAAAACCAATCTCTGCAAAAGTAAAAAATTATAATTAAATATCACAAATTAAAGGCTGTTTACTTAAGAGCTCCTTGTAATACAAAACCAATAAATCTAGAGAAATGCAGGCAGAGGATAAGAACAGATAACTAAACAAATATCTTGGTGAAGGTGAAGGTGAAGTCGCTCAGTCGTGTCCGACTCTTTGCGACCCCTGGACTGTAACCTACTAGGCTTCTCCGTCCATGGGATTCTCCAGGCAAGAATACTGGAGTGGTTGCCATTTCCTTCTCCAGGGGATCTTCCTGACCCAGGGATTGAACCCGGGTCTCCCACATTGGAGGCAGACACTTTAACCTCTGAGTCACCAGGGACTCTAAACAAATATCTTACATAAGAAATAAAAAACTAATGGTCTTTAAACATATGGAAAACTTCACACAACCTCACTCATAGTGAAAGAAATACCAGGGTTTTATTATTTTAGTGAAGTCGCTCAGTCGTGCCCGACTCTTTGCAACCCCATGGATAGTAGCCTGCACCAAGCTCCTCTGTCCATGGGATTTTCAAGGCAAGAGTAGTGGAGTGGGTTGCCATTTCCTTCTCCAGGGAATCTTCCCAACCCAGGAATCGAACCCAGGTCTCTCACATTGTAGACAGACGCTTTACCGTCTGAGCCACCAGGGAAGATGGGCAAAAATCAAGATATTGGATTATTCGTTACTTTGATATGCAGGAATATACACTCACAACAGTGATGATGAGAATATTAATTGGTTACAACTTTTTAGGGATTAATCTAATGCCCATATTTTTTGAACTTGTAATTCTATGATTATTTACCAAGATATTCATTAAAGTGTTGTTTCCAGTAATGAAATACTGGAAATGTTCCTAAATGTTCATTGGTAGGGGATCGGGCAGTCAAATTATGGTACAGTGGAATATTATGTACTTGAAAAAGGAGAAGAGGAGACAACAGGGGAGAAGAAGAAAAATAAGACACTTTTACTTGAATTTTGATGCAATGATTTCTAAGAAAAATAAAGTAAAAACATCCATATATCATTTTACCATCTGTGGGAGAAATAAAGGAATAATATGTATGTCTTTTGGAAAGATATATAAGAATCATACAACAGGATTTGCATTTGTGAAGGGGAACCAGGTTGCTGGGATACAAGGAAGAAAGAAATATTTTTACTGTGCCTCCTTTTACAATTTTTAAAATTTTACCAAGAGCAGATATTACTTGTGCAAAAAGGTGAATGAAATAACTTAAATAATAAAAATTTAAAAAACAGAAAGGATTATGATAACACATGAATTATACAGCAAAAGCTTCATGTGCAACAGTATTTGCAACCTTCTTCCCCACTGTGTGGTAGTTTTATCTGTTCCTCCATGGTTCTGCATCAGTTAATGGCAAAGTTGCAATGTTTGTCTGGGTGTATCTGGTTCAACCCATGAACTTTTGGCACTGTACTTTACTTGCTACAGTGTATTTTATTGAGATTCTTTTTAGAGCCAACTTGGTGCTACATCCCACTGGTCAAATTTTAATCCATCCATCTTCAACTTTTAATCCATCCATCTTTTTATTTGCCCCTCTGCACTCCCTTTCTACCCCCTCACACTCACAGGAACCCATGTACATACAGAAATGACTGTTTGGAAAGCAACCACCTACTGTGAAGTGACCCAGAACCTTGCACTCTTCCGTGGATAATTGTAGGAAACTGACGAATAGTTTTCATGCTCAAGACATATGTGAGTAATTGGTCAAAGTTAAGTGGCATCCACCCTACTCTGCATAGCTGGACTGTTCATGCAACCCTTAACACTAGCATTCCCCTGAAAACTGTTCTGTTTACACAGGCAAAATTCTAAGCACGTGGATATATCTCAGGTTGTCTTCATGATCAGACTCCAAATATTTAAGACAAGAAGCAGGATACAGCGGTTGTAGAAAAGTATAATTGCTTATTAATCAATGGAAAGGTAAATAGTGTCTTTTGCCACCAGGACAAAACAGTGATTGAGTTCATAGCCTTTGGAGACAGATACAGTTGGGTTTGTTCCCAGTTCTTGGATTAACCTACTTTGCAATCTTGGATAAGTTTCTTGATTTCTTTAGCTTCAGTTTCCCAGATAATAAAATAGGAATAGTATTAACTCATGCATAGAGTTGTTAATTAAAAGAAATAAAAGCATTATCCTCAGTGCTGGATGCATACTAAGGATTCAATAAGTAATAATTATTGTTTAGATACTATTTGAATACCCTACAGGCCAAACCATCAGTAAGTCCTTATTGGCTTTCCCTCTACAACCTGACCCAAATGAGGCATTCATTCACCTCTTCTGCTGCTGCTGCTGGCTCACTGAGTTAGCTGATCTCCCTTAATTCCACTTTTTTCCAAAAGTCAGCTCTGGAATAGTATTAACTCATGCATAGAGTTGTTAATTAAAAGAAATAAAAGCATTATCCTCAGTGCTGGATGCATACTAAGGATTCAATAAGTAATAATTATTGTTTAGATACTATTTGAATACCCTACAGGCCAAACCATCAGTAAGTCCTTATTGGCTTTCCCTCTACAACCTGACCCAAATGAGGCATTCATTCACCTCTTCTGCTGCTGCTGCTGGCTCACTGAGTTAGCTGATCTCCCTTAATTCCACTTTTTTCCAAAAGTCAGCTCTCCATAGGGATGTCTTAAGTTCAAATAGGCCTACCCTAAAAGAGTTGGACACGACTGAGCGACTTCACTTTCATTTCTTACTTTCGTGCATTGGAGAAGGAAATGGCAACCCACTCCAGTGTTCTTGCCTGAAGAATCCCAGGGACGGGGGAGCCTGGTGGGCTACCGTCTATGGGGTTGCACAGAGTCGGACACGACTAAAGTGACTTAGCAGCAGCAGCAGCAGCAGCAACCAAGTACCATTTTGTTTCGTATATCCTCCAAAGCCAAGAATAGTTTTAAAGGAATATTACCTTTCAAAATACCCTTGTGCTAATTGCATAATATTGTACAGCTTTAAAATAAGACCTACTAAGATGTTTTGATTGTATGCCAAGCAACTGCCATCTTCACATGTTTTTCTTTCATCATTATAGAGCTAATTATTTTCTATCATTTTCTTGATAGAGGAACAAAGAATCAAAGAGTTTTCATATTTTCCCCAGTATATTTTAAAACATTGTTTTCTTTTGATTCTTAACTTTTTCATCATAATCAAGAAGTCTCGAATTAGTGATAAATTTCTCTAACACCATTCTAAAACTTCCAAATATTCCCCTTTTCCCATAAAACACAAATAGGCAAAGGGACCACAGTCTTAAGTGGGCAATTAGTGTTGTATTAACCAGGTTTTGCGCAAGTGAAAACACACTCAAAGTCTCAGTGCCTGAACTGAACGAAAGTCTATTTCTTATTCGTAGTTCATATTCCAGTGGGTTAGTGTTTGGGACACAAGCAAATCTATACCATCACCACTTGGAGACCAGGGCTGTGGCTAGACCATCTTATAAAGGCATCATCTGGGACCTGCAGCTTCCTTCCTTGTCACATCAAAGGAAGGAAATGAAGAGAATTGTGTAGTGTCAATTAAATTATCAGAGTGTTATGTCACTTCCCCTTCCAGTCTCTTAGACAAAACTAATCATGTGGACCTCCATAACCGGAACATCTGCTTTTTGATACACCCAGAGAGTAGCAACGTTGTCCACAAGCATCTCCCTAAAATCTACTATCTCTGTAGTTTTTCATTTTATTTATTTTTATAACTAAGTGATACTTATGGAAAGTGAGTTTCTATGTAAAGATTCTTTTCAGATAAAATTATCAATATGTAAAAAATAAATCAAGAAAAAAACGGTAAGCAACCAATGATTCAGGTGGTATACAGATACAGTGAAAATTCTGGTGATATCTAAATTGTTAAAATTGAGAGTAGCTATTTTTGCATGAGGTCACACAACTAATTTGTGACAAAAATGATAAAAATTCCAGGTCTCTGACTCCATCTTCATGCCCTCCCCATATTGTTGTTGCTTTTCCAAGAACTGTGGTATCCAACCAAGCTTGCGTGATTATCTTAAAAGTGTCTTAGTCTCTCAGTCCGATTCTTTTCAACCCCACAGACTGTAGCCTGCCAGCCCCTCTATCCATGGAATTCTCCAGGCAAGAATACTGGAGTGGTTAGCCATTCCTTTCTCCAGGAGACCTTCCAAATCTCTTTCAAATGTGAACATATTAAAGACAGATACTCCAGTTTATTTAATTATTTGGGCCTTTTTTTTTTAAGTGAAATGGCCTGGAAAATACTTTTTTGACAATTAAAAATTTGGAGGGCCTTAATGGAAGAATGTGGAGAGGAAATTAATGATTTTTAAGTAATGAGAGAACAGTAAAGAAAATATCACTCATTTATTAGTTTAAATAACAGTAAACACTAAATTAATAGAACTAAAATGGGCATGCTTCTCTGTAAAGACCATAGTGAAGAAATTCAGAGCTTAACAATTTAAATCTTTCTCTTTTAGACCATGCATTTTGTTCAAAAGAGGTTTACAAAGCCACAGAGTTAATTGAATTTTCTAATTTACACTGTCACAGAGATCTGCTTATCAAAAACTCTTCATTGAAATTTCCAAATTATCCTTCTATTATTTTTTACACTTGTAGACTTTTATTTTTACTTTTGTCAGCAAATGAATTTTGATGAAAGAAGTGGTCCTTGACAAAAATAAAGCAAAGCAAAGCAAACCAGCAGACAAAATTTGCACTTACTTCTCCATCTTACAACACTTTTTCTTGTTCCAGGTCAGCAGAGCCAGATCCAGATTGTGGCTACCATCTCCTGCTTTATAAGCCCTAGTTTTATCCACTTCAGTTCTTCAGTCACTCAGTCATGTCCAACTCTTTGTGACTCCATGGACAGCAGCATGTCTGGCTTCCCTGTCCTTCACAATCTCCTGGAGTTTGTTCAAACTCATGGCCATTGAGTCAATGATGTCATCCAACTATCTCATCTTCTGTCACCCCTTTTTACTCCTGCCCTCAATCTTTCCCAACATCAGGGTCTTTTCCAATGAGCTGGCCCTTCACATCAGTTGGCCAAAGTATTAGAGCTTCAGCAACAGTCCTTCCAATGAATATTCAAGGTTGATTTCCTTTTGGATTGATTGCTTTGATCTCCTTGCTGTCCAAGGGACTCTTAAAAGATTTCTCCAGCACCACAATTTGAAAGCATCGATTCTTTGGCACTCAGCCTTCTTTATGGTTTAACTCTCATATCACTCATTCAGAGAGTGCTTCAAATCTGTCACCCTACTGACCATGCCATCCTACTCTGACCTCTTCAAAAAATATGGCCTTCCCATTTGACCACAGAGGAAAAGATCAGATTCACAAATTCAAATAATGCTGACTGAAACCACACAATATGTCACTATATGTTACTCCTCTTAGAATAATGCATTATTATTTTAAGTGAGGAGAATGTGACTGGAACAGACAGGGATGACTTCAATGCTGGTGGTGAGTTGCTACTTTCTGACAAAGTCACAACACTAACTGGCCTCCTATTAGACATGCTAACACTGCTTCTTTAGGGGAATCTCTGATTCTTCGTTCTCCTGATTTATTTATCCAGTTTTAAAGATGCTGCTGCCTACAGAGATGATTGGAAGAAGCCACAATTTTATCCTGCAGAAATAATGTAGAGAAAGTATTAAAAGACAGTTTTTCCTTCTGAGATGGTTTACACAAAATGCCTTTCATCACATCTTGCTTCTATGAGCTCAATACCATTCAGCTAGTTATTAAAGAAGCCCCATTTCTGATGAGTAGTTAGAACTCCAAACTGAAATAAAATCAACATAAATCTACATGAGGGAAATGGGTACCATAACTATTCTTATAATATGTGCAATAAGTGTGTTGCCTTAAAGACATGTTTCCTTTTCTTTGTGTTGAACATAAAAACAAGTTCAAATATGGTCTAACACTTATGGCACTGGTATTGATTTAGGGACATTCAGAGGTACTCTAACCCGTGATTGCACTATAGAAACCCTTGACCCCAGCTACCTTAGGGGACACTGGAATTGGACTCCACTCTCATCTCACATTCCAGGACTTTCCATGTGGCTCAGTGGTAAAGAATCTGCCTGCCAGTGCAAAAGACTTGAGAGACACGTGTTTGATCTTTGGGTTGGGAAGATCCCCTGGAGGAGGAAATGGCAACCCACTTTGGTATTCTTGTGGGGAAAATCACATGGACAGAGGAGAAGGTGGGCTACAGTCTACAGGGTCACAGAGAGTTGGGCACGATTGAACACACACCCACAAACTCTACCCACTCCTCATCCTGAGAATGGTTCACAGGAAAGTGGCCCCAAAGCGGAAACTTGAGTTCCAACACCACATCATCTCCGTACCTTGGAGTTCTTTGTTACTCTTGTCACTTACATGATGAACAGTTCAGTCCCATCCATCTCTCACAGCTGATGGTATGAAAGCACATGCATCACTCCCTCAGACAAAAGGTCTTCTTTTTTTCTCTTTGTTGTGTTAGTCACTCAGTCGTGTCTGACTCTTTGCAACCCTATGGACTGTATCCCGCCAGGCTCCTGTGTCCTTGGAATTCTCCAGGCGAGAACACTGGAGTGGGTTACCATTCCCTTCTCCAAGGAAACTTACTGACCCAGGGATCAAACCCAGGTCTCCTGCATTGCAAGCAGATTCTTTATGGTCTGAGTCACTTTTCTTCTGTTTAATAATTTGAGAGAAGTTTCTTGTTTTTATAATATTTTTCTCATTTAAAAAGTAATGCATGTTTATTTTTAGATAATGTAAAAATGTAGATAAGCACAAAGAAGAAAACAAATTCACCCATAACCCTACTAACCAGTAAAATGTTACAGTGTATAACCTCCAGTCATTTGTAACAAGACTTTTCACTTAATAACACGTTGGCATTATCTGTCCACATATTTAACCATGGTCATGTAGACATAGCACAGTTTACTTCACTGGATCTCTTTTGTTTGACTTCAATATTGATAAAATTTTCTGTTATTAATGTTAAGTGAATGTCCATGGATGCAAATATTAGTGTGTAATGCTAATTAATATCTTATTATGAATTCTTAGAATTGAGAGTCTCTTGCTCAGCAGGTATGCTCATGAAAAGAAATATATGTGTTTTTTCTTTTTTTAACACAGGAGTAATTCATTCTAACTGAAAGCAATAAAATAAAAGTGTACATTGTAAAAAGTTACTTTCTCCACTCGTCTCTTGGAGGTAACCACTGAGAATGGTGTGGAGTCTATCCACTGGTTTAATAACATTTGCAGAAAAACCACAATGTGCCATACTCTGTACTAGTCACTGGGGACAAAACACTGATCAAAACAGATGTAGTTAGGGCACTCATGGAGCCTAAGAATTTAGGAATGGGATCTTAAATTATCTACAAATATATATACAGTTGGACTTCCCAGGTAGCACTAGGGGTAAAGGACCTGCTTGCCAATGAGGGAGACCTAAGAGACACAGGTTTGATCCCTGGGTTGGAAAGAACCTCTGGAGAAGGAAATGGCAACTCACTCCCATTTTCTTGCCTGGAAAATCCCAAGGACAAGGGAGCCTGGTGGGCTACAGTCCATAGGGTCTCAAAGAGTCAGACACAACTGAAGCAAATTAGCTCATTGTTGTTCAAGGATTAAGTTGTGTCCGCCTCTTTGGGACCCCATGAATGGCAGGATGACAGGCCTCCCGGTCCTTCTACTGTCTCCCTGAGTTTGCTCAGACTCATGTCCACTGAGTTAGTGATGCCAACCAACCATCTCATCCTCTGTTGTCCCCTTTCCTCTTGCCCTCAATCTTTCCCAGCATCAGGGTCTTTTCTAATGAGTCAGTTCTTCACATCAGGTGGCCAGCGCATTGGAACTTCAGCTTCAGCATCAGTCCTTCCAATGAATACTCAGAGTTGATTTCCTCTCAGGCTTCTCTAGTTGTGTCTTGTGGGCTCTAGAGATCATGGGATTAGATGCCTTATAGCGTGTGGGATCTTAGTTTCCTGACGAGGGGTTGGATCTGCATATTCCCTGCTTTGGAAGGCAGATTTCTAACCACTGGACCACCAGGGACGTCCCAACGTATATACAATTACAAATTGTAATGGACACACTGAACACGAGGTAAATGATTTGATGAGAGACTACAACATACTACAACATTTACTTGTGAAGAAGAGTGAGGAGTTATCGGAAAGTTTCTCTGAAGAAACAAGAGATAAGTTAAAAACCGAAGAGTAAATTAATTTAGCCAATCAAGAACATGGCAGCAGGGGGAAGTTGAGGGAGAGGGGTTCTGCATTGAGAAAAAGGCAAAAGGAAGTCTTCAGTTCACAGAGCACAAAGTCCTTGGAAGTGGAGATGAATTTGGGACTGAAAGGAGAGGATACATGTGAGACAGTAGGCAAGTGGAACAGATGAGAGTGGTAGGCAAAAACTTGGTCATGGAGGGCCCTGGAGGCCAGGACGATGTCTTGATATACATTCTAAAAATAATGGGACATATTGGAGGATTTTCCCACTTAAACTAGTATGTGTAGTTTCAGTGGTCTTATGTCTGACACAGTCTGTTGATACTCAGCACCTTTCCCATTATTTATCCATATCACAAGGGAACGGGTGCTTGAAAACCTCACTCCTCAGACTCTCTTCCCAGTTGGTTTCCAGTGATGGGAATGGAAGGCACTGGTGGGAGATGAGAAGACAGAAGAAAGGGTGACCCTACCTGCAGAGCCCTGGTTTCACAACTCCATAGTGAGGGTCACCAGCCACTTCCTAGTCTCTGGTTTACTTGTTTCTCTTCAGCCCCTCCAGTGCTTTTGTATGCAACCCTTTGCATTCAGTCCCTCTCTGATTAAAATAGAGTGGTTTCAGCTTTCCTTTCTGGACATTGGCTTTCTGAATGTTTTTGATTCAGACAAATGCTTTAGTTGCTTACTCACCATGATTATTGCATGTGCCCTAAAGAAGTAGTAAGCAAAATACTTTCAGGAATCAATTCAATTTTATTCTGGGTAACACGTGACTACTTGGGCTACAGTTTTATTGCCAGTTTTGGCAATACAGTCATCAGTAGGAGTCACAGTTGAAGCACTTAAAAAAATATTACAACAATCCTTACTTCAAGAATTCACTGAAGCAGTTATTCCTTTGAGGACTGTAAGTCCTCTGTTTTTTGGAACAGTTCTAGTTTTGCATGTATTATCATGTTACACCTCTGATTACCCTTGACATTTCCAAACTCTGTCCTACACTGAAAATATTAGCCTTTACATGTTTGTTAGTTTTGTCATTCAGATGGTGCAGATTGTTGTCTTTGACATCCATAATTGATTCTCACTTGTTTGGGAGGATTCTCTCAATCTGGCTACATGGGGGCTAGCCTGTTCTGCCCCATACTTTCAGATGAATCAAGTAGGATTTAAGTAGAGCCATTTTCATGCTCTATCTTTAGAATTTTAATCTAGACCCAAATTGACCTAAAAAAGAAAAAGTTGAACATAATGGTAGTTGATAATTCATCTTGATGACAGCAGTCTAAGAGGCTGCCTGTGGCTTGCAGCTTGGGTACCCAATAGTTTTGGCTTACGTTCTAAGCCTGGGTCCCCAGCTTTCCCTTCAATTGTTATGAGCTCTCTAATATGCACCTGGTAATTCATTTCTGTTTCAGTTGAATAGAACTAGGTTCTTTCACCTTAAGGAACCATATAGAGAGGTATTGCATTATTTCTTTTTTCTTTTACTTTCAGTTCAGTTCAGTTCAGTCCAGTTCAGTCCAATCGCTCAGTCGTGTCCGATTCTTTGAGACCCCATGAACCACATCACGCCAGACCTCCCTGTCCATCACCAACTCCCGGGTCTACCCAAACCCATGTCCATTGAGTCAGTGATGCCATCCAACCATCTCATCCTCTGTCGTCCCCTTCACCTTCTGCCCTCAATCTTTCCCAGCATCAGGGTCTTTTCCAATGAGTCAGCTCTTCACATCAGGTGGCCAAAGTATTGGAGTTTCAGCTTCAACATCAGTCCTTCCAATGAACACCCAGGACTGATCTCCTTTAGGATGGACTAGCTGGATCTCCTTGCAGTCCAAGGGACTCTCAAGAGTCTTCTCCAACCCCACAGTTCAAAAGCATTGATTCTTTTGCTGTCTCGCATACAGGTTTATCATTACCATCTTTCTAAATTCCATATATATGTGTAAGTATACTGTATTGGTGTTTTTCTTTCTGGGTTACTTCATTCTGTATAATCGGCTCCAGCTTCATCCACCTCATTAGAACTGATTCAAATGTATTCTTTTTAATGGCTGAGTAATACTCCATTGTGTATATGTACCACAGCTTTCTTATCCATTCATCTGCTGATGGACATCTAGGTTGCTTCCATGTCCTGGCTATTATAAATAGTGTTGCGATGAACATTGGGGTACATGTGTCTCTTTCATTCTGGTTTCCTTGGTGTGTATGCCCAGCAGTGGGATTGCTGGGTCATAAGGCAGTTCTATTTGCAATTTTTTAAGGAATCTCCACACTGTTCTCCATAGTGGCTGTACTAATTTGCATTCCCACCAATAGTGTAAGAGGGTTCCCTTTTCTCCACACCCTCTCCAGCATTTATTGCTTGTAGACTTTTGGATCACAGCCATTCTGACTGGTGTGAAATGGTACCTCATTGTGGTTTTGATTTGCATTTCTCTGATAAAGAGTGATGTTGAGCATCTTTTCATGTGTTTGTTAGCAATCCGTATGTCTTCTTTGGAGAAAAGTCTGTTTAGTTCTTTGGCCCATTTTTTGATTGGGTCATTTATTTTTCTGGAATTGAGCTGCATAAGCTGCTTATATATTTTTGAGATTAGTTGTTTGTCAGTTGCTTCACTTGCTATTATTTTCTCCCATTCAGAAGGCTGTCTTTTCACCTTCCTTATAGTTTCCTTTGTTGTGCAGAAGCTTAGTAATAATAAACCTGTATGCGAGACAGCAAAAGAGACACAGATGTATAGAACAGCCTTTTGGACTCCATGGGAGAGGGAGAGGGTGGGATGATTTGGGAGAGTGGCAGTGTAACATGTATGATACCATAAGTAAAACGAGTTGCTGGTCTAGGTTCGATTCAGGATGCAGGATGCTTGGGACTGATGCACGGGGATAATCCAGAGAGATGGTGTGGGGCGGGAGGGGGTCGGGGGGTCGGGATTGGGAGTTTATGTACACTTTTGGCTGATTCATGTCAATGTATAGCAAAATGAATACAGTATTGTAAAGCAAAACAAACTAAAAAATAAAAATTAATTTAAAAAAAGCCACCTATATGGGGATACTGCTAAAAAACAAAAAACAAACAAACAAAAGCATCGATTCTCCGGTGCTCAGATTTCTTTAGGTAAAAACATATATAACACAAAATTTATCATCTTAATCATATTAAGTGTACAGTTCAATAGTGGTGAGTGCATTCACACTGTTGTTAACAAAAGTCCAGAACCCCCCTTTTTTTCTCTCTCTTTTCAGGCCATGTGGCACGTGGCTAGTATCTTAGTTTCTGATCAGCAATCAAACCTGCATCCCCTGAATTGGAAACGCAGAGTCTTAACCACTGGACCACAGGAAAGTCCCCTCCAGAACTCTTTTCATCTTGCAAAATTGAAATTTTATACTCATTAAACGACAGATCCCCATTCCTCCAAGTTCCCAGACACTGGCAACCACTATTCTAGTTTTAGCTCTATGAATTTGACTAATTCCAGGTACCTCGTATGAGTGGAAACACAGTATTAGTCTTCTTGTGACTAGCTTATTTCACTTAATATAATGTCCTCAAAGTTTAACCAATGTTGTAGCATATATCAAAATTTTCTTTCTTTTCAAGTCTAATATTCTATTGTTTGTGCATGCATGGTGAGTTGCTCAGTCCTGTCCGACTCTTTGCATCCCCATGGGCTGTAGTTTGCTAAGCTCCTCTGTCCATGGGATTTTCCAGGCAAGAATACTGGAGTGGGTTGCCATTTCCTCCATATCTATGGTCTGTATACTACATGGGTTTTTTTGTCTAACTCATTCATCAGTGGACATCTGAGTTTCTTCTACTTCTAGGCTATTGTGAATAATGCTGCTATGAACATGAATGGACAAAATCTTTCTGATATTCTGCTTTCCTTTTGGATGCATACCCAGAAATGGAATTGGTAGATCATATGGTAGTTTTCCTTTTAATATTTTTTAAAAATTGCCATACCATTTTCCATAGTAGCTGCACCATTTCACATTCCCAGCAATGGTGCACAAAGTTTCCCATTTCTCCACTCTTGCCAGCAGTTTTTATTTTCTGGATTTTTTTTTTTTTGATGGTTTCCATTCTACATTCCTTTTTATAAATATTTTAACCATTTTATAAATGTTGCACCAAGGAGAGTCTCTTGTATTAATAAATGAGTTATGCAGACTATAATGAACAATTAGATACTAACCAAAGTCTCCCATCACTTCATGGAAATAGATGGGTAAACAATGGAAACAGTGTCAGACTTTATTTTTTTGGACTCCAAAATCACTGAAGTTGGTGATTGCAGCCATGAAATTAAAAGATGCTTACTCCTTGGAAGAAAAGTTATGACCAACCTAGATAGTATATTCAAAAGCAGAGACATTACTTTGCCAACAAAG
This sequence comes from Aepyceros melampus, assembly GCA_006408695.1. Taxonomy (NCBI): domain Eukaryota; kingdom Metazoa; phylum Chordata; class Mammalia; order Artiodactyla; family Bovidae; genus Aepyceros; species Aepyceros melampus. The sequence continues at coordinate 341,984 of SJXQ01000015.1, read as the reverse complement.
GTCCGTCTAGTAAAGGCTATGGTTTTTCCTGTGGTCATGTATGGATGTGAGAGTTGGACTGTGAAGAAAACTGAGCACCAAAGAATTGATGCTTTTGAACTGTGGTGTTGGAGAAGACTCTTGAGAGTCCCTTGGACTGCAAGGAGATCCAACCAGTCCATTCTAAAGATCAGCCCTGGAATTTCTTTGGAAGGAATGATGCTAAAGCTGAAACTCCAGTACTTTGGCCATCTCATGTGAAGAGTTGACTCATTGGAAAAGACTCTGATGCTGGGAGGGATTGGGGGCAGGAGGAGAAGGGGACGACAGAGGATGAGATGGCTGGATGGCATCACTAACTCGATGGACATGAGTTTGTGTGAACTCTGGGAGTTGGCGATGGACAGGGAGGCCTGGCGTGCTGTGGTTCATGGGGTTGCAAAAAGCCAGACATGACTGAGCAACTGAACTGAACTGAAATGAACTGAGTCTCTTGAGGGAAGAGCTGATTGGCTCTCTAAACTCTCTTTGGGTCTTCTGGACCCAGACTATTAGTTGTTATTTTAGTTGTTGTTGTTGTTTTAGTTGTTGATGCTGTTGTTGCTGTTTTCAATCATCCCACTTTTCCCCATAATCTTTCTATTAATAATTCTTTGAACTTGGAGAACATGAAATAAGTACACTATCAACTCTACTTGCCTTCACTTTTGCTTTCTCTCACAATGAGTCTGCTAACTATTTTAGAAAGGGCTTAACTCATGTCATGTTAATAATTTCAAATGTAAGTTTGGAGTAAATTTTTGTTTGAAAAGGGATAAGGAAGACATTCAAGATACCTGTTAAAATTATGCAAACAAAATGACTCAAACCTCCTCCTATTAAGGAAGTGTTTAGGATCTTTTAAGAGGACAAGTGTTATGGTTCTGATTTGAAATAATCTGATTAGAAAAAGCCCAGGAACCACTGCTTGGTGCTTACCTTTCAAACTCTTCATAGTCAAGACTCAGATGCCTAAATGTCTCAGGCATATTGAATCTCCAACAACCTTACTCTCTTGGTTTGCAGACATAGCCTTGTTAAACCCGTGCCTCTCTTGGCACATAGCCTTGGTTTGGAACAGACCTTTTTGGACTTCTTCAGTTGCTCCTGAACCAGGAGGTCTGAGATGCTTGATTAAGTGCAGGCTAAGGAGCCTGGGACCCGTGGATTCTCAGCCAGCCAGTTCCCAGCAGGGTGGCAGTGGAATAGGCTCTAAGACTCTCTAAGCTCCAGTTTCCTCGTCTGTGAAACAGGAATAATACTTCCTGCATGCAGGCCTACTGCAATGATTAATGGAGCTAATGGATGTACACATTCCTAGCATGACACTGGCATAACAGTCAGTTTTTAAAATGAATAGCTCATTTTATTTATTCTGTATAAAAAATAATGATTGGTTGATGGTCATTATCTGAAAATAAAAGTATGTGCGTGCTTATTCTTTGAATGTGTTTTCTTAACTGTCCTTGAATTTTTGGAGAGCACACAGCAATTAGACTGGATGGCTCATGTTCTCAAAGGGCTGAGTTTTCTTTATTTTTCAAAGCTACATATTTATTCAAGAAACATGATAAGCAGTTTGGGATTAACAGATATACACTACTATATATAAAATAGCTAACCAACAAGGACCTATTGTATAGCGCAGAAAAGTATACTCAATATTTTGTAATAACCTGAACGGGGAAAGAATCTGGAAAGGAACATGTATATACATATGATGTATGGCAAAACCAATACAATATTGTAAAGTAATTAGCCTCCAATTAAAATAAATAAATTTAAATTAAAAATAATAAAATAAAAACTGAAAAAAAAGAAATATATATGGGCTTCCTTAGTGGTTCAGTGGTAAAGAATATGCCTGCCAATGCAGGAGATGTGGGTTCCATCCCTGAGTCACAAAGATGCCCTGGAGAAGGAAATGGCAACCCACTCCAGTATTTTTGCTGGGAAATTCCATGGACAGAGGAGTCTGGCAGGTTATACTCCATGGGGTCACAACAGTTGGACGTGACTCAAAGTGTAAACAATACACACACACATATGTATAACTGAATCACTTTGCTATACACTTGAAACTAACACAACATTGCAAATCAACTATATTTCAATAGTTTTTCCAAAAAAGGTCCATATCCACTTTTGTATACTCAATGTTTTCTTAACATAGTGTTTGTATATGTATACACATATACAGATGCACATTCTAGTCTCTTAACTACCACCATAAAAATTATGAAGTGCCTGTATGTGTTCAACTTTTCCCAAATATTTCTAAAAATATATTTTGATTTTCAGCATCCGCAGAAGCCTAATACAGTAGCAGGAGAAGCAGGTGTTATTACCCTGGTTTTACAGATGAGATTTTGAAAGGTATATTACTTGCCTAAGACCTCAAAGTCACCAAAGGAATAGAACCGGAATTCAAACTCAGGTCTTCACCTTCCAAATCCAACATTGTCTCCACCACATCTCATGGTCTCCCCACAAAGCCATGTGGTGCGAGACAGCTGGCGAGATGAATGTAAAAAAAAGCAGAAATGTGAGGCTTGAAAACCTCTTTGGAATTTGGAGGGGCTAAACATTAGCAAACAACTGAAATGTCATGCTCAGAATCTAACAAGAATTCAGTAGCATTGAGAATATTCAAACAGCTTCAGAATTTATAGGTTTTTTCCTTTAAAACAAAGGGAAATGCATAACACATTCCCAGTCTCCACTTTCTTGAATGTGTTGTTCTTATGTCTCAAACACTAGATTCTTCTCTTTCTGTGTAGACCAGATTTAGAGCTTTAGTATATTTTCTGAATACTTCCCGTGCCCACTTTCTACTTAAAAAGCAACATTTATACCCTCTCCCCCACCCCCCCGTTTTAATTCTTATACTACTGACACTTAAAAAGGATGTAGGAAGTTTCTCCATATCTCCATATCTGGCAATTTGGCTAAGAATGAATAAATAAACAAACAGGGAAATTAGTCTGGATCTACTTCTAAGTGTCATACTTGTTTAATCTGCAGAACTTGTTAAAACCTTTACAGCTGGCTTGGTTGAAAAGCCACATTCTCAAACAACTGGCATAATACTTAAGGTTCAAAAAATATTCATAATGGCTTCTCCACTAGAGAATTTATAATATGGAAATACCACTCATCACGATTCAAACCTGTTCATACATATATGAACACATAGAAACAATTACCCCAATTAATTACAATTTTAATGAAAATTAAAATAGCACTGCTTACACTAGTGAAAAGCAGAAAGCATAAATTTTCAACAGAAGTGAATAAAGAAATCATAGGAGGTCAAACCCATGGAAAATGGAGAAACTGCTAAGTGATTATTTTGAAGAATTTGAGGCACTACAAAGTGAATTTTTTGGTGGGAGTAAAGAAAAAAAACTCAAAGTCATATCTACCCTCTGATTCTAATCATGAAAAAAATTATATTTTGCATGTGAACAAAGACTTAAAATGATCATAGAAAATGTAAAGGGTCCCCATCCTCCTGTGAATCAGTTAACAGAATTTGGGTTATTAAAAACAAAAATAAGCACAGAACACATTTTGGCATGTACTACGTAAAATAAAGAAGAAAAAAAAAAACTAGGTTGCTCTGTCCTAACTAAAATGGGTGCTGCAGATGTGGGGTGATCCTAAGGACCCTGTACTATTGCACCTGAGCCGACTTTGCACCACATGGAGAAATTCCAGAGCAATGAATGGAAGAGAGTCCAATTCCCCATGGGCCAAGGGCTATCTTTCATGTCATCTCAAATGTCTATACACACATGCTCTACATTCCATATATCTGTTAGGGCATCAAAGTCCCAGACGGCATATCTTTAAATCATTGGATCCCAAAGGGAAACGAAAATTGCATGAGAAGGGAAATACAGCACTGTGGGAAAAATAACCGTTTTTGTAAGTCTTTATTTTTTAGTTGCTCCTCCCATAGTAATGCACTGAAAGGCATAACAGTTTCTATTGTACAAAGCATTGGAAGAAAGTACCTCAACTCGCTGATTATTTCAAAATGAGATTACAAACAAAAAGAAAACAAATCTGGTTTCTCGATAAAGGGCAAAATAACTGAATACAGTCTGTTATTTACGTCTCTCTTTTAACATAAGGTCTGGAACACTTCATTTTACAAATAGGATTAACATGAACATAACATCGCACAAGCTTGCAGACAACCAGGATAAAATATGGGGTACAGTTTTTAATCAGAAGAATCATGCTTTCATGAAAGAAATTATAATCGTTTATACAATTGAATCAATTTCAGTATTACAAAAACTAAGTTGCATCTATTCGTATTTAGCTCATTAAGAAGGAAAACAAAACAACAAAAAAAGGAATGTTAAGAAAAGCCAAACACCATTTGGCACTCCCATACACAGGTCGAGTCACCTTGGTCCTTGCAATTCAAAACGGGGTGTGCCTCGGACGTCAGAAAGTAGTGGCTGAATGGAACAGTGCTATTTTAATCAACAAACAATAGTTTGCCAACAAATAAATACATGATACACGCAACACACACAAAAAAATTAAACATTAAAAAACAGTGACATGATTGTCTAAAATTAAGATGTTATTACAAGGATTTGGCAAACTTTCTATTAGTGTAGTGGTACAGCGGTACTGGTGATGAATGGGTTACTTCACTGACTTAACCTCTCTGAGCATTTGAACATCCATAGTTTACAATATACACATACCCTTGTTCCCTAGTTTTAAACAATGTACTTAAAGAAGGCAAAAGTTAATGGGAAACTCCCTGTTATCAGTTTCTATAATAATCAAGTGTGCATTTCATTCAACTACTTCTGTCTTCAAAGGGTTAAATTACATAAAAACTTTAACAAAGCAAGAAAATTAAACCTGTAATGAAAAGCAACTGTTCCCAACATGTGTCAGGTACAAAAAAAGAATTCAGTTTCTATGGAGTGTTCATGCCACCATCTCAACTGCTCCTCTCACCCACCCACTCCCAAGGGCAAGGTGAGTGGGACGACGCCTCCTGCCCAGCAAGGTTTTCATTTTTACTGAATCACTTTAAGTCGCATTGATCCTCCAGAAGTCAGCAGCTGCCTTGGCTGTGCAAAACAAAATATCGAGAATAAATAGTTTCCTTTTCTTTTTTCTTTTTCTTTCTTTCTTTTCTTTTTTAATCATTCCGTTTAAGGTCCCCAGACTTTACATGAGTGACCCTTCAGGTTTCTAAGGCATTCTGCTCAGCAGTCTTTTAAATAGTCCTATGTGAAAGAGCCATGCTACTGTTGGACTTGGTCCCACTGCGGTCAACCGTGAGAATGTCATACGTGGCTTATGGACTGGATGGCACTGGATTCCGCTGCAGCCCTGGCCATACTATGCCACACGTTGGAAGAACTGTGGGATGAAGAATGCAGGGACTCCTTGTCGGACAATGACAACATCATAGCGTATGCCTGGGGTAGAAAGGAGAGAACTGGTAAACGGCATTTGAAAAACATCGCTTTTCATTTGAAGGCTATCTTGGGTGAATGTTAGAAAGAGATGGGATCCTGAGAAGGAGCATCCCTCATGGGTGTGTTGGGAAAAGTGTGGGACATTTCTTGTGTGTTACAATGGCATGGAGTTACTGCTGGCCTTCAGTGACTCAGGGCCACAAAAGTGACACAATCTGCAGAACAAAAAATTAATGATCCTACCTAGAATGACAATCAGGCCTCCATTAAGAAACAGGACTCATCCCCCTCCCCAGCCATAAATATATAACCATCCTTCCACTGTTGATGTTGCTTACAACTGAAACAGAAAATACATATAAGAAACAACTCTGCCTTGACAGCACTGTGGAAGCAACTAGAGGAAGTATGCCACAGGCTGCTTCTCTGGATGACTGAGAGCCCTGAAGGTGAAGACTTGCCCAGAGTCACTTAGCTAGCACTGAAAGAAAGAAAGTGAAGTCGCTCAGTCGTGTCCGACTCTTTGCGACCCCACGGACTGTAGCCTACCGGGCTCCTCTGTCCATGGGATTTTCCAGGCAATAGTACTGGAGTGGATTGCCATTTCCTTCTCCAGGGGATCTTCTCGACCCAGGGACTGAACCCGGGTCTCCCACCTTGTAGACAGATGCTGAACCGTCTGAGCCACCAGGGAAGTCATCAATAAAAGATTATCTGCCCAAATCCAGTGTCCTCTCTCCACTTCCCCTCCAAGCTTGAAATATTCAATGCTGACACTCAAAGACCTTGAAAATCGAGGTAGATCAAGTAGGTTCTACCAAAAACTCAAACATATCACAAGACCCAACAAAGTTCTCACCCCTAGGCTCCAAGGTCTGCCAAGCAGAAGATGTACAGGGGTGCTCTGTGAGGAAGTGCTCTCTCTTACCTATTATCATGTCAAATTCTAAATAACTGTTCAGAGAATCTCCCCATTTGCTGCCAAGTAAAATATTCAAATGAAATGTTTGGTCTTGACTTGGGAGTGAACTCTTCACTGTTGATTTGCTATTGTTGGTCTCATCCATTGCTAACTTGCTTGTCAAAATGTTGCTGAAGTGGAATCATTAAAGTCCTGCCAAAGACATTCCACTGTCGGTAAACAAAGACAAAATGCCTCTGTTGTGAAGCAGAATTTCATCTCTGGGAGTCATGCTGAGACATGTGGCCGGTCTGTGGTTTCTTCCGTAATCATGGCATACAGTTAGAAAATCTGCCCTCTCAGGCTGATTTTGATTTGCTGGGTCACTGCTCTAACTGTACACATTTGACTTTTCTGGATTTAATTTGCCTTTTGGACCTCCACAAAATCTCAGCAGACATTTAAAAAATATTTCTTAAGCATCTACTCTGTGCCAGGCACTGTGCTAGGTCCTAGGGAGTTAAGGATAAACAATAAAGAGTCCTTCTCCTTTGCAGGTTTAAAGTATGGGTGAAGTGAGCACTTATTTCAATTATGTACCACATTTACAAATCAAGATAAAAATTAGTCTGACATAGTTTTAACAAAACTCATTCTGGTATTGAGAAAAAGAAAAGGGAGTAAAGAGAAAATTTTGAAATCCTAAGTTTTAATCCTGGCTTCTATCCTGCCTCTATGCAACTAGCTGTGTGACCTTGGGCAAGTTGCTTAATCTTTCAAGGTTACTTCCTTCATATAAAATGTGGATAATAATAACAACTTACTTCCAACGGTTATGGAGGAACCACAAGCACTAACTTACATAAAGTGTTTAGCTTAGCATGCCTGATGTAAATAATACCTGTTATCTTGAAACTACCCGTGGCGAAGGGCATGGCAACCCACTCCAGTATTCTTGCCTGAATAATGCCATGGACAGAGGAGCCTGGCAGGCCACAGTCCATAAGGTCACACAGAGTCGGACATGACTGAAGACACATAGCACACACGCATGCATCCTGAAACTACAGGTATCACAGGCAGTACTAGCGGTAAAGAACCCACCTGCCATTGCAGGAGACATAAGAGACACAGGTTTGATTCCTTACTCAGGAAGATCCCTTGGAGAAGGGAATGGCAATTCTCCAGTATTCTTGCTTGGAGAATCCCGTGGCCAGAAGAGCCTGGTGGGCTATAGTCCATAGGGTCGCAAAGAGTTGGACACGACTGAAGCAACTTAGCATGCATGCATACATGCCTCCTGAAACTACCTTTTGGTAGGATAGGTTTTTCAGGGAAAATTCCATGCAGAGGGCAGCCACTGTTGTATTAGTCAACTATTTTGCATTCAATCACTATAAAAATCACAGAGTAAATGTATGAGCTTTGAATAAAGCATCTGAATCTATTCAGATTCTAGAAAGTGGTAAATATGGAATATCTGTCTTTTGGTAATCAAAGGAAATAAACATTTTCATGCACAAGGATCAGCACTCAACACAAAACTGACAGCGACAATGGAATGAAAGAATTAAGTCTCATGAAACAAAGTCAGTTTGCAAAAAGGCCTGACCATTTTCAAATGATATAAATATATATATATATATATATATGACATTATAAAGTGACAATAAAAATAAAGTTAAAAATTGCAAAATTCTAGTATTTCTCGTGAGGGTAATTGTTAGCCCAATTGGGCAGGGACTTTATATATCAAAACGCTGGTCCTGAAATATATCACTTCCAATACCTCTAGGTTTCCAGGACCCTTTGCTTTCTATCACTTGTGACAGTGTCAGGAATTTTCAGTATTGTGCCTTGTAATGCCTTATAATTTGGGGTGGAATAATGAAAATAATTTTTTTCAAAAAAAAGAAAAGTTGGCTCCCCAGTTTCTCTGATCAATAAGGAAGGAAAAATGGGAAATTAAAATTTAAATAAACAAAAAACATTAGCCACTTCTTATGGCTGTCTCCAAGTGAAAATGAGATGTCTAAACTGGCTGGGTTACTTTTAATGTTAGAAATTTAAAAATTCATTTTTATCACCATTGAATTATAGTACAGGAAGGGATCTTAGACATCTCCTCCACTCACCCCACTTTACAGTAAGGAAATGGTACCCATAGTTGTGAAGTGATGTTCTCAAACCCACAGAAGTGCAGCTAGTCAAAGATGAGGCTGGCTGCTTTCACTTCAATTCAGAAAAAACATTTGTTTTGTCTGTTACCATACATGACATCTCAAGACATTTTATTGAATTTACTAATATTTTAAAATTGGTACTATCCCAGTGGGATAACGTTTTTCCCACTTTAGTTGAGATATGACCACATTTGCTATTAAGATGGCCCAAAACATCTCAGCCAAATAGAAAATTTCCAAATGTAGTAATGAATACAGTCACACAGTTTGGTGTGTAGGGGCACCTCCAAAATGAACTCAGGATCAAACAATTAGACCAAAGTGACCAACAAATATGGTTACGACAGAAAGTTTTTTTTTTTTCTTTTTATTTAAAAAGAACCTGAACAAACAAACTAGTTGAGTGCAGATGTCAAGCAGAAAGGACTGATTCCCTTTTTTGTGGAAGAACTGAGGCTCTTTCAATGATATTTATAGATCCTTAGATGGATTTATTTTGGTTACCATAGTGTTGATAGATCGCTATAAACCCCATCGAACTTGGGTACATTCATTCATTCATTTAAAACTGATAGGGTTAATTTCCAGGTTTGCCATTAAGTTGCTATAGACTTTTGGCAATTCATTTCAACTCTGACCCTCCTAAATTTAGTTTATTTCTAAATTCTATGATTAGTTGATTTGTATATTAACTATGTATTTGTATATTAACTATATATTAACTAAGTCATGTCCAACTCTTGCAAATCCATGGACTATAGCCTGCCAGGCTCCTCTGTCCATGGGATTCTCCAGGCAAGAATACTGGAGTGGGTTGCCATTTCCTTCTCCAGGGGATCCACCCAACCCAGGAAACAAACCCGGGTCTCCTGCATTGCAGGCAGAGTCTTTACCAACTGAGCTACAAGGGAAGCTACTAACTATGTACAGCAAGAAAAAAGAATAGGGGATAGAATTCACTTTCCAAAAATATCAAAATATAATTAGGTTGACAAAAATTATAGATGTAAAACAATGAGAAAATAATTCTGAAGTAATATACAAATGAAGTGAAATTGTTAGTCGCTAGGTTGTGTTCAGCTCTTTGCAACCCCATGTACTGTCCATGGAATTCTCCAGGCAAGAATACTGGAGTGGGTTGCCATTTCCTACTCCAAACAAGTGCAATCAAATGTTTATGGACCATCTACACAAAAGTAAGGTGATCGCAAAGGAAAGGTTGGATTATTGGACGTCAGGGTTTGTCACAGAAATTTCTGTGCAGAATCCAGTCATATTAATTGCTGTAGTGGTTGACTATTTTAGATTCAATCATAGTCAGAGATAGGAACCTTTTGAGTAAAGCATCTGAACCTGCTCAGATTCTAGAATATTGCAAAGAGTAACTGCCTTTGGCGTCAAAGGCACAGTGTCACCAGGATGCTATACTGCAGGAAAGTATGTACCTGTGACTTGGACTTTCTGTGTAACGGTTGTTTAATTTCTCTGGCACATGGGAAGCACTGAAAGAAGACACCTCAGCTTCTGTATATTGATTATCTTCCATTTTCCTCATTTTGAGGCTATCTGTGAAGTGCCTTATATGATCTAGAGCAGAAAGTCCAGTTTTATATTCTTCCTCTTTATACCTAAAATGAACCAATGGGAAAGCACAGAGGGTTTTTTTTTTTTTCTTTTTCAGTTTGATATCCAACCAAATCACTTTTCATTTGATTCCATACACTTGTCAAACGTCATAGTATATTTGCAGTAGAAAGTAGTCTCCATCGATTCTTGGATTCTTCTAAAAACTTACGAATATTCTATCTTATACATATATTTCTTTTAAGATTTTTAATGATGAAAGCCAGAGTATATTTGAGATAAAGAATTAAAGTCAATGACATGTGAAGTCAGCAATGCAGTGGAGACAGAATTCGTACATTTACAATTTTCATTTAAAATAAAGCCAGTTATGATGATATTCAGTTGGCACCAATTATCCATATGAAAATATAATATTCCAGTCAATTTAATTATTGGGCTTAAGTTTTCCTTTTAAACATTTGTCATCTATATAAATTTCATATACAGCAAATAAAGTGATATTTCTCTCAATAATATTTAAATAACACATGATAAATTGAATGAATTAGATAATGCCAAAAGCTCTATTTTTCTTTGAGTTTTATAGGTAGAGTCTAAATAAGTGATTGTGTACTTGTTTAACCTTTCATTTACCCTTCCTTCCTCAGATGAATCAGAGTTCCACACCGATCAATGTATTTATATGCTGCGGATTATGATCACGGCCACTTTGTTTCCGTCTTTTTAAAATTAATCCACTGCGTATGCCTTGCTAATTCAAACAGTTTTTATGATTCATTGCTCACAAATTGCTTATCCCCTGGAATAGCATGCTTATGGAAGAACAGAGCGGCAGGAATCATAACCCTATGTGGGTCCACCCTTGCTTCTCACCTCAATGGGGATGCTTTACAGCTCATTTCCAGAGTGCTGCTGTCTCATAGTCATCCTCGGGGTTTCCTTCATGTAAATTACTCGTCCCTGGTTCCTTTCCCATTTTCCCAGTAATATCATTGTCTTCATCCTCCTCATCTAACAACACCTCGTCCTCTACTTCTTCATCATCCAGTAAGTCTGAATTTTGATTGGTCACCAAAGCCTTTTCATCTTTAAAGTGACTGCCATTCATTCTTTCAAAAGCATAAAAAAGAAGCAGGTTCAATAACTGGTGTCATTTCAAAACATGCAGTTAGCTCTATTATTAACATTATGCCTTTCTAGCAATAATTTAGGTTTTCCACATTTCTAGAGTAAATTTTATCATTTATGCTCTATGGCAACCATGGGAAAATACTGTAACCTCACAAATGGAAAAATAAAAAACATAATTGTGTGATTATTCAGATTATAAATGGAACCTCTGGCAGAACTAGGAAAACAATCTTAGTCTCCTATTTCTTATCAGGCCTTTGCTTGATAAATGATATTGTTATGTATGATATAAAAAGCACACACAGGTTTTTCTCTATGTAAAGTTACCTAATTATCATATAAGTATGCACCATTTAAGAGAACAGATTTCTGGAAAACTCATACCCATAAGCAACACTGCCAAAGCTTCAACATGCATGCTTCAAGAGAATCTAAGAGTTCAAAGAAAGTGTTAGAGTAGCTGCCAAGGACCAACCAGTATTTGCTCTTTCTAGGTGACACTGGTGGTGTACAGCACTTAAACACTCTCCTGAGACTTGGAAGTGATTGAGAACTCATTTATTTGTACTTTGTTCAAATTATCCGTGATAGTCTGAATGTAAAAACATTCCTTATTTGCCAGGATAACACTGGGGTGGGAAATGATATAAAAATGTCATTGTATAAATATCTTTTGAAGTTTATATATGTAAAATAATGATGCAAAAGAAACCTATTATATTTAAAACATCATTTGTAATATTTTAGTGGTGGCAAGGATTACAATATGTAGTTTGAAAGTTTAATTATAAAAAATGTTTAATAACATAAAGTCCCCATTTAATGCATTTGAGAATGTTTATGAAATGAGGATAAGCTTTTCAGGCTTTAAAGGAAACATTAAAATATGTATAAGCTGAATTTCTTTCATTGCAAGATTAAGATGAAACTGTTAGAAAATAATTATAAATGTTTTGAATCTCTCCTAACTTCTTCCTTTCAAAGATATATGATCAGAGAGGTTAAGGCACTTGCCCAAGTACAGAAAGCTTGTTAGAAATTAAACAATCATAGGTGTCTAGATGGGTTTCCCATGTGGCGCTAGAGGTAAAGAACCCGCCTGCCAATGCAGGAGACTCAAGAGATGTGGGTTCGATCCCTGGACCAGGAAGATTCCCTGGAAAAGGAGATGGCAACCCACTCCAGCATTCTTGCCTGGAGAATCCCATGCTGAGACACAGCAGCCTGACAGGCTACATACAGTCCATGGGACTGAAAAGAGTCAGACATAACTGAGGCGACTTAGCATACACGCTGGCATCCGGTAGTCCTACCTATCTACTAACTCAGAAAAGTTGCTGAGGCTGCTAAATTATTGTCACAGTCATGTACAATTTCCACAATGTAACTATTTTTCAGGTTATGGAAAATCAGATACCAGCAATAGACCCCCATCAATTTCCCACATTAAAAAAAAAAAATGAGTATAATTTTATATTTAGATTTCCCAGGACAAAAAAATACATAAATTAAACAATCCTGGGTGTGACAGAGGCACATAGTAAAAATTCATTTGACCAGAAAAAGTCATATCATCATTAAGTTTTTTTTATACAATCCATCACTTAACCTCTTTTATCAAAGAATGATGAAAACATGTTTTGCACAGACATAAATTATTAGTTTCCAGTTACACTGCCAACTTGCTGGCCTGAATGGCTCGAAATTGTTATTTTAAAATAAATGAAAGAAAAAGTGAAAGAACAAAAGAGTGCATGGATGAAAACCAAACGTAACAAAGCCAACGTGATTAAGAAAACCTATTTGTTAATTTTGCCTTCAAATGTGGCAATTATAGAAGATAAATTATTCATCAAAAGTAGTCTGATAGGAGTTGAGGGGAGAAAAGTTAGATGACTCAGTCTTCTTACTTCTATGCTGTTTAGACATGTTGAAGCCAGATGTTGCAGCTTTATGGTTCACAAATTTCCAACTAAGGGTTTGAAATCTGAATAGGTGTCTCAAAACACAAATGGTGCTTTTTGTTCGATATTTCTTATTTGTATCATGTAACCATCATTATTAAAATATACGATCATGACTGTGTTTCTTACTTGTCCTTACTACTCTGTACTTCTGAGTATCTGCCTATCCTCTGCCTTTCTATCTCTCCCTCTCTCTCTCTCTCTCTCCCTCCCTCTCTCTCTCTCTCTCTCTCTCACACACACATATACACACACGGGCAAGCAGAGGGAGAGATACATCCAACAGCACAAAGTTTAGTTTTGTCAGGCTTCTCAGAAGCTGGAAGAGTCATGCAATAGCAGATATTCTCTCCTCAGTCCCTTAGAGACACTTTTATACAAGCTAAAGAACAGAAGTGATCATATATCTTAATATAATCTTGGAAAATAATGCTTATTTAATACTGCCTTAATGGAAAACTACCTGAAACAATTAACTCTGACTTTTAATAGCATCAAAAATGGAGAACAATAACAACACTTGCGTGATAAAAAGTAATGGAACTTTCATTAACTAATTTCATGTTACATTAAAATTTACAGTGCAGCATCCTAATAGGCCATTGGATAGTTATATTTAGAATAACACAGTTCTCAATGCCAGATATTTATAACTTATAGGTAAGAAAAATTAAACCCAGTAGTTTGGGTAAAATAATGTTTCCTTCATATCACAGAAAATATAAAATGCTAGATTGTCATGTTGTTGTTAGTTGCTCAGTAGTGTCCGACTCTGCGACCCACAGACTGCAGCCTGCCAAGCTCCTCTGTCCACAGGATTTCCCAGGCAAAAATACGGGAGTGGGTAACCATTTTCTTCTCCAGGGGATCTTCCCGACCCAGGGATGGATCCGCATCTCCTGCATTGCAGGCAGATTCTTTACTGCTGAGCCACCAGAGAAGCCCTATTTCTGTATCAATTAAGCCATATATGCTTGATGTTGAGAATGACAAGAAGAATCCAGCATACCAGGTCACTAAAAACAAGTGTAATTATACCCACCGAAACAAACATGCTGGAATTAAATAAGGATGCTCTTGAAAGCATATAAAGAAGTGATAGAATCTTAAGTCACAAATGGTTTCAAAAAAGATATTTGGATGACAATAAGTATTTTATATATAAATATCTATAGATACATACAGTCATACAATGTTAACATATATAGATACATATAGTCATATACTATATATAGTCATACATTATATGTATGGGGCTTCCCTGGTGGCTCAGAGAGTAAAGAATCTGTTTGCAGTGCAGGAGATCCAGGTTTAATCCCTGGGTTGGGAAGATCCCCTAGAGAAGGGAATGACAACCCACTCTAGTATTCTTGCCTGAAGAATCCCATCCATGGACAAAGGAGCTTGGTAGTTCATGGGCATGGTTGCAAAGAGGTGGACATGACTGAACAACTAACACCATCACTGTAGGTATACATTATACATAATACGATATATAATAGTAACCAGCATTAGTCAATGATTCAGCTGAACTCCTGTGTGGGTTTCCCTTCTAATTGCCAAGTTTTGATAAAATATTCTAATTAGCTATAAAAAGAGGCAGAATAGAATGGTGCTAAAATCGTGGGCTATAGAATCAGACAGCCTAGGTTAAATCTCGTTTATTGCTTATGTGACATTTAGCAAGTTATTTAACCTTCAGTGTCGCCATTCCTTCAGTGATAAAATTCCATAGTTACAGTCCCTATCTCATAGGGTTATTAGGGTAATTAAGTTTATTGATACACATAAGTGCTTAGAAGAACATTTGGTATTTAATCTGTACTAAATAAACACCAACCATTGGTGGCAGAAGTAAAGCAGTGTCAGAAAAATGAGCACTGCAATGTATTTCAAAACGTTCACTTCTGAATCACTGGCTTTAAAAAGGGAAAGACCAGTTTCACCTCTCTTCGGTGTTCCTGGGGGACTGGCTGCCGTGGTTGCTATTCCCAATGAAATTTCGAATTTCTGTGAAGTAAGCATCTTCCTTGTCATCGAGGATGGCACCTGTGCTTTCCAGTTCAGAATGAGGCGATGATGTTGCTGTACCTGGGGGGAGAGAAAGCCTTTTGTGAAAAAGACTCTTATTTAGAGGGCGACTTATTTGAAATCTCACACCTTCTTCATTCGATCAGTGTTGTTTCCTAAAACAGGCTTTTTCAAGTATTAATAATGAAAACTTTAGGAGGTCAAGGTCTTCCCAATTTTACCACAGTATCTGTGCCAATGAATAATGGGGACTACTGTGAACCACTGAAATCATGAGGTATAATCTCCCAAAGATACTCCTTCTCCCACCAGCTTCCTCCTACTCCCACTGTGACGTAGGAACGTTTTTATTCGTAGAATGAAAGTACAGAGTGAGGCAAATTATAGAAAGGTCTTAAAAACATTCTGCCAGAAAAAACTGTATACCCAGTCCTGGTGGCAGTTAATATGTATTTATTGCCCCTGTGCTAATGTATGTTATCAAATAAAGCCTGAACACATGCTGGAAATATGGCATTCTGCTTTGTTGGGCTAAGCTGTGGGCAGACCCAGAACACACCAGTCTTGAGACAGTATTAAGAAGACAATATTGGGTCTGTGGATTATAGAAGGTTCTTCAGTTTCCTTACCTATAAAATTAGAATCAAAATAGCTGTATCAAAAGATTGCCTAAAATTTCCATACATTTACAAATTATAAACTGTATATAACATGTGGTCAAACTTTATACTAATATTTGCTTTGTTTGTTTATCTTGCCCAAAGAGTATCTGTGGCTTAATGCTGCTGCTGCTGCTGCTGCTGCTAAGTCGCTTCAGTCGTGTCCGACTCTGTGCAATCCCATAGACCGCAGCCCACCAGGCTCCCCCGTCCTTGGGATTCTCCAGGCAAGAACACTGGAGTGGTTGCCATTTCCTTCTCCAATGCATGAAAGTGAAAGTGAAAGTCAAGTCGCTAAGTCGTATCCAACTCTTAGCGACCCCATGGACTGCAGCCTACCAGGCAGAGGAGCCCATGGGATTTTCCAGGCAAGAGTACTGGAGTTGGGTGCCATTCATGACAATAGTCTAGATGCCAAACACAAGTGGTTAGAATACCCTTCAGGCTTCATGAAGTTATAATCTGGGCCAACAAATAAGTATTCAATTTTGACACATTATACCTTTTAAATTATTTATTTTCTGAAATAATTTTGACTAGAAAAATTATAGTAATATACTGTAAGGGTGTATGCAGAAAGCGTTGTCACTTTTGAGTACTAGATTAGACTCTTGTCTCTAAAATCCAGTATTTTTAAACCATGATCATTAGAGTTTTGGCTTTAAGGGAAACAAACAGTACATAGTTCATTCAAAAATCATAAGCAATGTGCCTTTACACTAGAGGAAGGATTAATAATAAAATAATTCCCTTAAGGAAAGACTACTTTGTATCAGTTCAATGTTTCTCTGTTCTTAAAATCTCTTTTCAGGGATTCCATGCATGCCCCCTCGCCTCACTGCCAAGTCATTCCCTTAATTCTCTAGAAACAATTACAGTTACATAGATTAGCATCACACACACATGCCAGCTGGTCAATGTTATCTAAGTATTAGAAGCCAAGGGCTTCCCAGGTGGCACAGTGGTAAAGAATCTGCCTGCCAATGCAGGAGATGCAACAGATGCAAATTCAATCTCTGAATCAGGAAGATCCCCTGGAGTAGGAAATGGCAACCCGCTCCAGTATTCTTGCCTGGAAAATTTCATTGACAGAGACTTGTGGGCTACAGTCCATGGGGTCGCAAATAGCTGCACACAACTGAGCCACTGAGTATACACACACACACACACACACATAAGAAGTCAAAGGCAAGAAAACCACCACGGCTTCTGCTAACAATGCATTACTAGGCCTGGGTTAAAGGAAGGCTAGTTTTTTGCCATTTAAACTTAATTTTGCCTCAGAATTTGTGATCAAAAATTACACATGACTCGCATTTGCTACAGGCTACTCAGATCAGGTTGATAGTCGTTTATCTCTCATATCTAAAACAGGTCCGCTAGAGAAGTTTTCCAAACTGCAGGCTGTTTGCAAAATTGCAAACTGCAGCTGTGGTTTCTAGGTTAATGCTGAGAGCGTGGGGCTCCACTCTGGTCATCCCAGCCAGGCCAGTGGCCACGTTCTGTGCCAACAAGGTCAAAGATTGTTCCCTGCGATTTAGAAAATCATGATTCATCAGTCCCCTTTGAGTTCCAACTGTGGTTCTCTGTGCTCAAGACAGCCCATTGAGATGCATCCAGAAAATAAAACGGTCCAAATGAAGCTCTGAGTTGTGTATTATTCAACAGTTCACTTCATTCAAAAATCTCAAGGGAAAAGTGCTACAAATTTTCACAATAGGATCTGATTCTCCTGCCAAAGGGGAATGAGAGATGAGCGATTACAACTGTCTTTTAAAATAAGAAGAATAAGCCAAGCATCTCCTCCTCAGAAGACAATGACCTACCAGACATGTTCCCATTCTCATGCTTCTTGAGGTGTCTGTCTAAGTTGGTTTGTTGACCAAAACACCTATCACATAAGTGACACTTAAAGGGCTTCTCTTTATTGTGGATGTTGCGAACATGCCGCTGCAGGTTAGAAGATATGCTGAAGGACCTGTCACAGTACTTGCATCTGAAAAGCAAACACAGAACAAATATTTGCAAGCAAATCAAAAGACATTTCTCAAGACAAGCAAACCAGATCTCCAAAATTATCACCCATAAAACAACACTGCAGCAAAGATTTCTATCCACATTGCCAAGATTTCAATTCTGGTAAATGACTTTGATTGCATCAAAGATTTTTATGACTTTGTGAAAAATCATAATAAAATACTGATAATTTGATTGCTCACAAGTTTCCCCAGGTAATCAGTTCTAGCATTTCAAGCAAAGCTGACAAAATTAAAGACATTAAGAAATGTAACAGTTTTATTTTCCACTTAGGACAATTAAACCTTCTGTAAACAAACAGGAAACAGATTCAAGTATTCTTCAAATAAAGTAAGAAAATCATTTTTTTAAGTTCAAAATTTCAGAGTCTGATTAAATAATTTCTTAGTAAACTCACTTTCTCAATTGCTAATCCTAAAGGAAATTCTGTTATCTTCTGCAAAATAACAATAAAGTTTTCCAACTTTTAAAACTGGGGCAATGTGAACAGTTTAATCTGATAGCAAAGGTACTAATTTTCATAATCTCTAGTGATTAGGAGCCCCCAAAGCCTTTACTGTGTTAACCTTTAAACCTTTACAAGTAAAGAAAGGGTGCTAAATTCTCCTTTTTGATTAAAAGCACAAGGTCTTTGTTTACCCATCCCCCCACAATATTCTGAATTTCTCCCAGTTTTCCATTTCTATTTTTCTAAACCAGGTCAGGTTTTTTTTCTTTTTCAATAAAGCACATAATATTGATTAATTGTTTCTGCCTTCCATGATATTTATGATCAAAAATCATAAATTACTGAAGTTCTCCTTTAGTCACAAAATAAAAAAGTAATTCATCATCCCACCCCACTTCCCACCAGCTCTTATGGTAAGGAAGAAAAGTGGTAATTGACAAAATTTTTCCCTCTGGCCTTTTAAAGATTGTGTTAGCTGTTTATACGATTTTTTTTGTGTGTTTCTTGAAAGGAAAAATCACCTTTCTCTAGATGATTTTTAAGTGAAAATTTCTAACTTAACAACCAAAAAAATCCTTAACTCCTTCTCCCATGTGTGAAGGGCACTTCTCCCACTTCTGAATGCAGATACACCAATTTGAGGGCTCAACATGAGAAAGTACCCTGTTCCACTGAAAGTGTTCTACAGCTGTCTCCATACGATGCCAGAAATCTAGTTAGTCCAGTGGGGAACATAAATTTGTTAAACTAGTTACTTTGGCATAGTATCAGTAAACCAACTCAAGGGCTGATTTAATTTCCCCCTAAAAAACTGCTCTGGCATCTAAGGTCCATCAAATTTAAATTAATAATATTAATTTTAAAATGGATAAGATCCCACATTGATAATTAAGCCTTTGATTTTGAAAAAAAAAAAATGTATGGGCCTTCTTTGAACTTCCAAGGTTCACCGCAACGAGAACCATGATACAATAAGCCCAACTGTGTTGTCCTAAGCAGAATAACCTTAAAAACACTGATAGAGAAAACTTAAACTCTCATTAAACTTTTTAGAATAATTTTCACTTAAAATAATTTCTACAGAAATCACAAGGAAGAAATATTTTGTCTTTGACATGCTTCAAACTGCTTGCATGCATAGAAGCTTTAAATCTAATAAATAGCTTCGACTTTAACATGAATAAACTCAGTCAATAAGGAAGTTCTAACCAAAAAGCATTTATTTTCTGTCTTTCCTCTGCTAATATCTTGGCCAAAAGTTTGAGTGCTTCAGTAAGTTAGTAGGTGTTTAGTGAAGTGAAAGTTGACCAGTTGTGTCCAACCCTTTGCGACCCCATGGACTGTAGTCTCTGTCCATGGAATTCTCCAGGCCAGAATACTGGAGTAGGTAGCCATTCCCTTCTCCAGGGGAACTTCCCAGTTCAGGGATTGAACCCAGGTATCCTGTATTGCAGGTGGATTCTTTACAGTCTGAGCTACCAGGGAGTAAGTGGTTAAGAAACCCCCAAATCAGATCCTAAGTTTCAGAAATTCTAAAAAAAAGTACATAACACACTCATGAGATATACACGATTAAGCCATCCTGGTAAACACAGAGGGTATGGGAGCCTTTGAGATCATGGTATGAGATAAAAACCCAGAGTTCTAGATTTGTGTTTTAATTTGGGAGTCTATTAATATCAGATTTTATAGAACACAAGAGACACAGGTTTGTTCCCTGGGTCAGGAAGATCCCCTGGAGAAGGAAATGGTAACCCACTCCAGTATTCTTGCCTAGGAAATCCCATGGACAGAGGAGCCTGATGGGCTACAGCCCATGCGTTCGCAAAGAGTCAGACACAACAACTAGCGACTAAAGGACAACAGTTACAGAAGGCAATTAGCATATGTGGATCTGAATGTTTTCACTTGTGAAACAGAGGAGCTGAACAAATAATTGCTTAAGATACTTAGCTATGCAAAATTCTGGTTTGCGTTTTTAAAAATACATATACAATAATAGCACCATTTATGGGGCAGAATAAATCCACTGAATTCAGGTACAAAAAAAAGAGAAAAATGAGCATGATATCATAGCTGCATACCAGACCCTTGGCCATAACAAAATATAAGTGTGGAAATCTTTCCTTCCATTTAAGCAGAATTCTTTGGATATGACACTTTCTCAAAAAGGGAAATCATCTAACACTTCCCATATTTATATCTCTCTGAGACCTATTATATCCAATGCAATCTATCACATACAAAGTGGAAATATTACTTATGATTGGTAATTTACAGAACATGTAGGAAAGCAAAGGATTTAAGAAAATACTTTATTACTATCTGAGTTTAAGTCTCTCTAGTTTTCTCCTAAAGTTTCAACTATCTTCAAATGAACATTGGTCTGCCCACTTTCTTATCCTTATATATAAAGAAGTATTTGAAAGCTGATAAATTATTTATTTTAATGAAAAAAGTAAACATTCAGATAAAAATAATTTTACACATATGCAACCCATAAGAATTTAAAAGTAAAATAAAATTATAGCATTACTTAAAATAAATAACATTCATTCTTTGAAGAAGTATTCATGAATTATCAAATACTGTGTGCAAGGCACTGCACATTGAACAACGCAGATGATATTTTAAAACTGGAAGAGAAATGGTGATTATGAGCATTCATCTGTAAAGAATAATATTAAAATTAAACCTAGTTCCATGTGTCATATGGCTGATTTTGACGCTTAAGAGAATAGGCTAAGAAGCACTTCAGAAATTGTTGATGGAACTGCTCCCTTCTTATAATATGTTCTATTTTATCTGTTCTACCCCCTTTTCTTCCTCTTCTCAAGGTAAAATTTATTCTTTAAACATCCTATCAAGCTTGTAGACATTGACTTAGCTGTACTGGGAAAACTAAGATATATCTGGGTTGTTAATTCTTAGCAGAGATTTAAGGCTTGGAAAAGGGAGACTACAAGGTTATGATTATTATAAATTAAAATAGCATGAATCATTGAGGAGAGAAAACACTTAATTTTAAAAGTGACTGCTGCTGCTAAGTCACTTCAGTCATGTCCAACTGTGCGACCCCATAGACAGCAGCCCACCAGGCTCCCCCGTCCCTGGGATTCTCCAGTTCTTAAAAGCTTATTCTATTCTAGACATTGCTAGAACTTTTAAATTGAGATATAAGAAGGTGATTCAAGAAATTAAGACTTTTCTAAATTTTAATCCCAGCCATTAGTTAATTCTTCTTTGAATCAAAATTGAACAGACATACACTCAGACATGCACAAAAGTAGTCTCTTTTAAAATTGTGGCAGTAGGTCCAATTTATTACAACAGTTATCAAGATATTTAGTAAAAATCATTGTCAAACCTATAAGGCTGCTCTCCTGTGTGGGTTCTCAAGTGCCGTGTTAGGTTCGCAGATCTTGGGAAAATCTTACCACAGTATCTGTTATGAAAAGATATTTATAAGAGAAAAGTCAGCACAATTGCCTATATTTCACTCAAGCTGCTTAGAAGCCAGATGCTTATTTCTGATTTAATTAATCTTGCATGGAACTCACATGTCTTTGTTATTTAAAATTTGCAACAAAGTCATTCTACAGATATAAATAACTCTACAAATAAAGGCTGCCTTATGAGACCCAGTCTGGTTGAATTTGCTCATGTGTAAGCAAGCAGTTTATAAAAACAGATTTGAGTTTTGATGACCCCCTCCATGTGCCTCTTTTATTAACTCTGTATCTTTACATTTGCAAAACTAAACCAGACAAGGAGATAAAAAAATGACAGGAGCCTGTGGTTCTGGGTTGATATAAACAGATTCAAATGTTTTAACTCATTTTACATGTTAGCCACAGTGACAACTCTCTGTACATTGAGTGGTATCAGATAGACAAGATTCTAAGATCTCATCCATCAAGGTATGTTCCTATAAAAGCTTTTCTGGAAAGAAAGGAACACATTTTCCAAATAGCAGATAAATTGATGTGCCTGAGTCAGATGCCACAAATTTCTGAGACAATTCATAAATGATAAGCATGATTTATTTTAAAAAAAGAAAACAGCAACAAATAAAAGCTTTGCTATACTACTGATGAGTAACAAGGCACTTATTAACTAGTTTTCTCACTTATCAACCTTATTTGTCCTTCATTAAGAGCCTTGTTCTTAAATACCATGACAATTAATAAATGTATGCTTGAGGACAGTAGTATTATACCGTTGGATGAAAATAATTAATTGTGAAAGAAAATTCATAAACATCAAAGTGAAACAAATAGATAGTATTTGGACCATTTCCAACCTAATTTATCACAACCAAACGGCCTGTGTTAAAATTTTCATTTAATAATAATCTTTTAAACCACTCTTTTTATATCTCACTAAATAAAGAGTACTTTGAAGTGCTTGAAATCTATCATGGTTGCTATTAATCATCCAATCAACAATAATTTCCAAAACAAACAGCATGGTCTTTTGAAATCAGAGGGGAGATTTTTGGGAAGCCAGTCATGATTAACTTTGCAGTTACCTGCAGGTATAGCGTTCCTTTCCTTTCCGTAGGAGGTTCTCTGGCAGGGCACTGGGAGGAGCTCTGAAGTTGAACATGGAGGGAACAGACTGTAGAAGTTCACTGGCCTCTGGTTTCAGGGCACTGAAGCTCTCCAACTTCTCTGCCATGTTTTCAATAGCTGACATCTGAAAGGCAAAAGCATAAGACCATGAGGGACAGGGCAGAGATCTTTCCTGCTGCAATCATCTCTAGCAAACTAAGAAATCATTATTAATAAAAGGGAAGCATCAAATCCGCTGAATGCAGAGGCTGTAGAAAGAGATTATAGTGTCCCAATATTAAACAAATGAGAGAATTCATTGACTTTAAAGATAACAAAGGTAAAACCAAGCGTACACATGTCACATGAATTTTTCCATAAGACCTTAGTCAGATCACTTTATAATAATTTGATATACAATAGAGCAATGAAATACATGAGATAACAAAACGAAGTTACAGATTTTATTAAAATAAGAGACAGCATTCAGTTCAGTTCAGTTCAGTTCATTTCAGTTGCTCAGTTGTGTCCGACTCTTTGTGACCCCATGAATCGCTGTTCATGGAACAACAGACTGGTTCCAAATAGGAAAAGGAGTATGTCAAGGCTGTATATTGTCACCCTGCTTATCTAACATATGCAGAATACATCATGAGAAACACTGGACTGGAAGAAACACAAGCTGGAATCAAGATTGCCGGGAGAAATATCAATAACTTTAGATATGCAGATGACACCACCCTTATGGCAGAAAGTGAAGAGGAACTAAAGAGCCTCTTGATGAAAGAAGAGAGTGAAAAAGTTGGCTTAAAGCTCAACATTCAGAAAACGAAGATCATGGCATCTGGTCCCATCACTTCATGGGAAATAGACGGGGAAACAGTGGAAACAGTGTCAGACTTTATTTTTCTGGGCTCCAAAATCACTGCAGAAATTAAAAGATGCTTACTTCTTGGAAGAAAAGCTTTGACCAACCTAGATAGTATATTCAAAAGCAGAGATATTACTTTGCCGACTAAGGTCCGTCTAGTAAAGGCTATGGTTTTTCCAGTAGTCATGTATGGATGTGAGAGTTGGACTGTGAAGAAAGCTGAGTGCTGAAGAATTGATCATGCTATTCACTAGGCCCACCTGTGAATGACTGCAGGAAGGAAGAAATTAACACATCCTTTCCAGAGGCTGACCAGAACCGAGATATATTTGACTCTACCCCTCCCTTTTTAGAACAAAAGAAGTCTGAATTCTAACTCTGGCAAGATGGTTCTTTGGGACATGAGTCCACCCACTTCTTGGCCTGCAAGCTGACTAAATAAAATATACAGTAAAAAATAGTAAACTGGAAATTATAGGAAAATATTCTGTATGCCTTGCCTAAGTAATAAAACCATAGGAACTAGAAAGTCCCATGAAAAAAACTCAAAGCATGAAAAAATCAAGAGTTCCAAAGTTACTGCTAGAGCTAAATGTATGTAATGCAGAAAGAAAAATTTAACTGTGTAAGATGTACTTTATGTTAAATTAATATCAATATACTAGATTTTTAAGTGGGATCATACACAAGGAATTTTGGTAAAATATTAGTTTGTCCTGAAAAAGGATTGAATTGAAATGACACTTCATGATATATTATCATAACTTCATATTACATTGGCATGACCACACTCTAGGGGCAGTATTCTCATAGAAAAAGTATCCTGCCTAGTTCTTCTCCTCAAATAACTTAATTTATTGTGCTTATAATCTTCAAGTTTTTGTCTATCTGCACACATATTTGACAGTCATAATCAGAGGGTGGTATTTACTTTCCAAGTTAGCTTGATTCTTACTATCTATAGTTAAGATAAAGATTCTCTCCTTTCAACCTCCCTAAAATGTTTCTTCCATGCTCACATTTTATTTGGAAGCTGCTTACTACTGAATTTGTAAGTAGAAAAAGCAAACTCTTAGGCCATCTTATAAAATCAACTCATCCATTGTTTATTTGGTTCTCAGGGCACTCTGCCACTGGAGAACTCAGAAAGTTGTTTAAAAGGTGTTTGTAGTTTGTATGTACTGTTTCTCCAAAGGCTAGGGTGGTAGACTAGAAGACTTCATGCAAGGATTAAAAATGGTAAAAACTGTACATTCAAGCAACTGATCAACTCAAGAAAATGATACTTCTGCTGATAAGATGGCAAGACAGAGCTGTAGGCCTAATTTATTTTGAGCTCAGGTTAAAGATAAAAGGCAACAATTTGTATTCAAAAGGATAACTAATAAAATTTATCTTGCGTGGACACATGGCTGGACAGACTACTACTGACTTCTAAAACTAGAGCAAAATCTTAAGTGAATGGACTAAACATGATTCTCTTCTTACAAAGGGAATATTGTATGCTTGATTTTTCAAACGACTATTCATATGTAGTTAGCTTTCTTTCTTTTTCCTTTATCCTGGAGCCTGCCCTCTCATTTCATGCCCGGACTCCTAATGCTAGCTACAAATTGCAACGTACAGGGTACCACTGCCAATTTGCCAAATGTCTTTCATCAAACACAGTGCAAAAAAATCTCAGAGGAAAGTCAAGATACATTTACTTGTCAGACGACAAATGTGAACACATTGGGAGGTGGTAGGGGCTGTAAGCTCAGAGGTTTGATTCATAATCACTCAGCTGCTAAAACATTCTCCACAGATGCAAGTGGACAGCACATTTGTCACTATGAAGGATTCTGACACATACTGATCACAGGGCAGAGATATGGAATGATGATGCTGCTCAGAGAGGTTGGCAGAAACTCTGTCCCTAAAGAATATGGTCATTATTCCCCTCTAGCCAGAGCATTAGCATTTTCATATTACTTTGGATTTTATTTACTAAAAATCAATCCAGAAATATTTTATGATACTGTTTTATCTGCATTTATTCCTTCTAATTGTTCTTTTCAGAAAATCATTTTGATAATC
This sequence comes from Aepyceros melampus, assembly GCA_006408695.1. Taxonomy (NCBI): domain Eukaryota; kingdom Metazoa; phylum Chordata; class Mammalia; order Artiodactyla; family Bovidae; genus Aepyceros; species Aepyceros melampus. The sequence goes on along the minus strand of SJXQ01000015.1, from coordinate 316,063 downwards.
CACCCTCCATGCAATAAATTGTCTGAGTGAGAAACGACCTCTGGCCTTCAAGCTGATTAACAGTAACAAGCAAGGGTAACGGTCATGATCGCATACATTTATGGGGAAGAATAGTAAGTGCAAGGGTGATGATTATAAATGTTTTATTTATGTACATTTAATATTTGAGTAAAGTTTCATTATCTAGTGGTTTTAAATCATTTGAGTGTCCACCCTGCTGACACACAGATTCCTGTGGCAATACATCTTACAGAAACACTTTCCTTTTATATGGAAAATAGCTTACTCATGACTACTATTATTCTCGGCTTTTATCTCGAGCACATATAAACTGTAAGTCCTTCAAGTCATTTAACAGCAATTGGCTGTTGAGAAATGTGTCTTGCTTTAGGAGCTACTAATAGCTCCTTTTGAAGAAAGATCACCATGATTACTTTATCCCAAACTGTTTCAACTTAGGAAAGCATCAAGAAATAAAATATATATTATGGACTTAACTAAGTAACAGCATTCTTAAGGATAACAAGAAAAAGAATAGTGGTTACTCAAGTGCCTCCTCTATAAGCCACCCCCACCTCTGGCTTCTGGTGTCAAATGAAAAGAAGATTAAATTGGAGTGGGAAAGAAGCAGAGCAGAAAGATGGGCAGTGAGCTGAGGGTAGCTGTTAACACCCACCCACTTTCTTTCCAGCTGCTGCTGCTGCTGCTGAATTGCTTCAGTTGTGTCCAATTCTGTGCGACCCCATAGACGGCAGCCCACCAGGCTCCCCCGTCCCTGGGATTCTCCAGGCAAGAACACTGGAGTGGGTTGCCATTTCCTTCTCCAGTGCATGAAAGTGAAAAGTGAAAGTGAAGTTGCTCAGTCGTGTCCAACTCTTAGCAACCCCATGGACTGCAGCCCACCAGGATCCTTTGTCCATGGGATTTTCCAGGCAAGAGTACTGGAGTGGGGTGCCATTGCCTTCGTCTTTCCAGCTAGCAACCACCAAAGCAACATAAAAGCCATCACTGAATCCTCTTTTTCATCTTCCTAACATTTGCTCTCATGTACTTAACATTAGCTAAAAAGAATACATTTCTCCATTAAGACAATTAGAAGTAACTTGGACAAATACACACTACTATGTATAAAAGAAATAACAAATACAAACCTACTGTATAGCACAGGGAATTCTATTCAGTACTCTTTAATGACCTATATGGGAAAAGAATCTAAAAAATAGTAGATATACGTATATATATTACTGATTCACTTTGCTATACACTTGAAACTAACACAACATTGTAAATCAGCTATACTCCAATAAAATTAATTTAAAAAAGAATAAGTGACTTAGACATCTGCTAGTTTGGGTAGTTTAGCCATTCTGTGATCAACAATCAGTCCTACTCCATATCTTGGGATTAAGATGAGCTTTATCTAGGGTATTAGTCAAACCCTCAACTTCCTCTAGCTATCTAGGCTGACTCACGTGATACTCCTCTTAGAAAAACATTCATTTGTAGATGTAGTAAGTTTTAACAGTCACTAAAGTCTGACTTGGTATTTTAAAAAATCAAGATGAATTGGGATAAATGAAACAATTTAGCTACAAATACTTTTCAATTATGAAAATAAAAAAGAAGGGGACAACATGTTCTACAATGAATAGGAAATCTGCTGAAAATAAGGGGAAAAAAGGAGGCAAAAATCAGATCATATATTTTAGAAAGACATTGCCCTATATCCTATCAATGTCATTGACTAATCTCCAATCAGTAAATGACAGGTTTTTTTTCCTATAGAACAGTGATTTTTATTTACATATATTATAGTTGTTGATGGTATCTGCAGCCAGATGTCTGGAAAAGGAAGTTATTTCCCCCCCTTTCAGTCCCCAAGAGGCTATTAACTTTAAACTGACGCAAACTAGTATTTAGACACAATTCCCTAGCTTCTACCAAAAATGTAACTATCTCCCTTGTCAAATAGTTCATTTTTGTAAAAACATTTCAGCAGGCAAGATAACATCAACCGGGTCTGAAACACTTAGCTTAACATTTTTTTATCTGGCAGCCAATAATTGATGACATAAAGAAGTTTCTCATTAAAACTATTAAAGTGACAATCTGATTATACAAAATGATATGTCCAGTGGCACCATGAATTATGTGACCTAATGTTTCACAAATTAGATTATACACGGCTTTATCATAAAACAACTGACTTTTCATAAATAACTTATGATGGGAAAGTTTGTAGATTTGGTAGTTTTCTATATTTATTCACTTGATTATCTTGAGAAATCTTAAAATCATGGCCATTTGGGGGAGAAATAAATATTCATATTTTATGGTTGTCCCATTCCATGTATCATATTCTGTAGTCATGATTATAAAATTACAGCTTTCAACCACTAAAATGTATAAAATTTAATATTTTAATATTTTCTAATATCCATTTTATAATAAAAATATAAACTACTGCTCTGCAACATCTATGATTCAAAGAGTAGGAGTTGCTCTTACTAGTTCATAGCAGTGCTATACCATTGCATTATCAGGAAAGGCACCTAACTTAAAATCTGAACTGTCTTTGTAAGTTGTAGCAGCACTGGCCATTTGTATAGGAGACAACACCTTATTCTTGAAGCAGCTAACAGCAAAGCTACCAGCAAGTAAAAGTCAACAGTAGAAAGAATGAAGACAATGCGGCATGATATTTAAGACAAACCCTTGCCAGGGAAAAGTGAAAGTGAAGTTGTTCAGTCGTGTCCGACTCTTTGTGACCCCATGGACTGTAGCCTACCAGGCTCCTTTGTCCATGGATTTTCCAGGCAAGAGTACTAGAGTGGATTGCCATTTCCTTCTCCAGGGGATCTTCCCGACCCAGGGATCGAACTCAGGTCTCCTGCATTGTAGACAGACGCTTAACCGTCTGAGCCACCAGGGAAGGCAGACCAAAAAACACTAGACATAATAAGCCAGGATAACCAAAGAACAATGCTGTCTACTACACAATTTTGCCTAACAAGGAAGTCTCTGTCTCTTTGCTCTTACACTGTGGAAATAAGTATAAACCTTAAAAGTTGATAGGATGGGAAAAATCCTTAAAAGTTGATATGATGAGAAAAATCCTTAAAAGTTGATAGGATGAGAAAAATCCACAATTCCTCACATATTCCACAGAAAAAATAAATGGAAGAATTTCTGGTAAAGGAAAACTAACATCAGATAGAGCAAACAGGTAAGTGCCAAAGTGTTCTAATTTAAAATAATTTATATTTAATGTTACGGTGACTAAGGAAAAAGTGAACTATATTTCAAGATTTCATCCATACTTTAAAATCAGTATAATTCTGAGTGAAGAGGAGAATAAAAGAGTAAAAATATATATACTTAGAGGAAATTTTGTAATACATGCTATTTATATATATTTTCATTGTCTCAAGGTTTATTTGGGAGTGAAACATAAATAAACAGTATTCCTTATATCTTGAATAAAAAATAAAGCTGTCTCCTAGTGATGTCAACTTACTGTATCTGGAAATATTAATTGAAAGTTAGGGGAAGGATAAATAGGGAGATTGGGACTGACATATACACACTACTATATATAAAATAATTAATAAGAACCTATTGTATAGCACAGGGCACTCTAAACACTCTGCAATGGCCTATATGAGAAAATAATCTAAAAACAAAGAGTGGATATATATGCATGTATATCTGACTCACTGTGCTGTACACCTGAAACTAACACAACACTATAAATCAACTATACTCCAACAAAAACAGTTTAAAAAGAAAGTTGAGGAAGCGGGTTGTTGGTGTCATTGAGTCACTAAGTCATGTCTGACTCTTTGAGACACCATGGACTATAGCCCACCAGGTTCCTCTGTCCATGGGATTTCCCAGGTAGGAATATTTTGGAGTGGGTTGCCACTTTCTTCTCCAGGGAATCTTCCAGACTCAGGGATCGAACCCACGTCTCCTGCACTGGCAGGCAGATTTTATGCTGCTGAGCCACCAGGAAGCCTGAAGAAGTGGGACGCAATGCTAAAAGATATACTCTTTAGATAGTTAAAGATTTTTAAACATTTAGTCTTGTGAATCCACACAGCCAGAACCAAGTTCTGCCCTGGGTTATATGGACGTGAATTACAATGTCAACTTGGGTCTACACATAGGTTCAAGTTTTATCCTTTTTTAAGGCTTTATCATAATCATCTTTAACATGCTGGTACTGCTGCTGCTGCTGCTGAGTCACTTCAGTCGTGACCGACTCTGTGCGACCCCATAGACGGCAGCCCACCAGGCTCCGCCGTCCCTGGGACTCTCCAGGCAAGAACACTGGAGTGGGCTGCCATTTCCTTCTCCAGTGCATGAAAGGAAAAAGGGAAAGTGAAGTCGCTCAGTCGTATCCGACTCTTCGCGACCCCATGGACTGCAGCCCACCAGGCTCCTTCAAATAATTATTGTTTCCACTTAGTGATCCATCTTGAAATCTTTATTAACACACACTCCCAAGTACTCAGAAAGAGTTCTACATCAAGGTACAATTACTATGGGATGGGTCAGATTTAGGAATAAACTTTCTGTAAACAATTTATAGACACTAACTGTCCAACCCAAACTGAAAGTATCTTGCAGCTTGACAAAGATGAAGATCTATCTGCTAAAGCTCTATCATTTAAAGGAAAAGGGCTCAGAAATCTCTCTATGGCAATTTATAATATTAGTTGTTTTCCTTTTAATGCTACATTATTTTAGTCAAAAATATAAATAGAAAACTTACCCAAGTTCTCTGATCAGGCAGTTGGAACTGGGAGCAAAATTGAAACAAAAACAAAAAAATTACTTCTGTATAGGTATCTTTATTGCAATCTATCCTTTGAGAAATTAACATTTATACTAAGTAATTTTTGCTTATACCTTGAGTAAAAGCCTTGATAATGAATGTTTTTATAACATAAGAGTTTTCTCTATTTATCTCAATTAAATTTTAGAATCAAGGTTATAAACCAGAATGTTCTTTTTCCCAAGAAAGCTAAATACTGCTTACTACCAAATCTTAGCAAAATAGATACTTCCTTTTCATTTGTTTCTACTGACTGCAAAACAAGATTCCTAAATTTTACTTTAATAACTAAAATGTAACCAATCTAGTCTCTTATATTTTTACAGCATTACTGACAAAGAAAATAAATACTCACTCAAATGTGAATCATTGAGTAACAAAAAGGTAGTGTATTTGGAAATAAACTGGTTTCTATTAGCATGGGACCATCAGTAGTCTGAACTCTGAAGAATAGTAATGAAAAGAACTACCAATGTCTAGTTATTTATGACAGTTTATGACAAGACTCACTGGTGAAAATGTCAGTGCATTACTGGGTTGCCCAAAAAGTTCGATTGAGTTTTTCTGTAAGATCTTATGGAAAAATCTGAATGAACTTTTTGGTTAACCCAATAGAAGCTATACCAGTAAACACAAATGTTATATCTTTAAAAATATCATTTTGCTTATTTAAAGAGGATATATCTTGCTTTCTTAGGTTACAGTATCTTTAATAAGGAATATACACAGTTTTTAAGGGTGAAAGATTACCACAGAAGAAATCTAACACAAGAAACACTTGTTGAAAGCAAAAGAAAGACGAAAGACGAAGGGCAAAAGTCGTACGTGATTTTCACATCAATATACACATGAGAACTTGGGAAAAGACCTTAGTCTTTTTCCCAGTTCTTTGGAATACTGTAACAAATAGACACTTTAAATGAAGAAAGTCAAGTCACTTTAAAATGAAGAAAATTAAAAAAAGAATGAATAAAGCACAGAAATGGAAGTAAAATAAGAGTTTCCATGGTAGATTAACACAAAGCCAAACATCTGAAATTGAAATATATAAATAACTAAAAATAACATTTAAAGTATAGGAAAATCAAACAAAGGTATAATTTATAGCCAGTTTTATACTAGTATAATTGCCAAGTGATTTCTATGGCAATTCAAATGAGCTGTCAATGTGAATGCAAAGTACCCAAAATGCAAAGTACCCAATGAAATGGACATTCCAAAGATCACAGGGTAATATCATTTCCTCCATCTCACCTCCTGTGGCTGTCATCTTCTTTTCAAAATTATAATCTAAGATTCCAAATGTAATTTTCAAACACAGAGTCAGAGAGAAACCCTATACTACTTATTTCAGCCTTATGTTAAACTAACTTATTTAAAAGAGAAAAATAGAAAGTGAAATAGTGCTCTAGTGGCCTGACAGAGCAAACATACGTCTCTAAGAACTGAACTGAGAGGAATTTAAACCCTGAGAATGATAAAGCCAGTATTTATCTTTTGATTCTGATGTATATGTTCCCATATGTTTTCTGTATTTTTGTCAAGGATTTTAAAAATACATATTTTCTTCTAAAAGGCAGTAAAATGGCCTAATAATTTATTTCCAATAAAATTTAATAAATATCCAACTTAGTTGTATAAGTGAAAATCAAAAGTGTTAGTCGCTCAGTCTTGTGACCCCATGAACTGTAGCCTGCCAGGCTCCTCTGTGCTTGGGATTCTCCAGGCAAGAACACTGAAGTGTGTTGCCATTCTCTTCTCCTGGGGATCTCCAACCCAGGGATCAAACACTGGTCTTCTGCATTGCAGGCAGATTCTTTACCATCTAAGTGAAGTGTCAACTTTCATTGATTAGTAACTATGTACAGGGGAGGCAGGCGAGGGGCGGGGGGACAGAATACAAAGACATAAAAAATTGTAAAATTTTTACAATCAGAGAATACCACTACAAAGCATTTACATACCTATCTATTTATAGGTTTTCCCTAAAGCATGGAAAACACGTGGTCTCCTTTTAATTATTATAACAATCCTAAGAAATAGATAGAGGTAGATAACCTTGAGATAAATAACATTATTCTTACTCTGAAGACGAAGATATAGAAGCCCCAGAGGGACCATGTGATTTGCTCCAAAATACTTTAAATGAAAAATGAAATTGTGAATGGTCTTAACCAAGCACTTATCTACCTACAAAATGATGGCAAGCCCTGGGTGCAGAGGAGGCAAATCCTTTCATTTTGGTGGAATGCTTTGGTGTCCAACAAGGCAGCACCAAGAACACAGCAAGCATCCTTCCAGGTATTTCTAGATACTGATATATCTCCACCAAAGAAACTGGGATCAGGGGATGGCAGGAGGGTGTTTTACTGATACTTCTTCATAGTCAAAACAGAATACTTCTGCATCCAATAATAAAAGAGAGCTTTTCCACCTCTAGATCCTTCCACATGCCAAGCACAGTGCTAAACATGTCATGTATGTGAGCACTGATCCTTTCAGCTGCCCCTAGTATGGCTGGAAGGGGTAAACGCATTACACTGACAGAGAAGGCTCGGAGAGATGAACTGCGTGCCTCAAAACTGAAGCATTTCTGCTAATAAGTAGTAAAGCCTGTTCTAAAGCAGTTATTTCTGGCCCCAAATCCTAGGCAGTTTCTCTTTGTTTTCATTTGTTTGTTTATTTGTTTGTGGGAAGGTGGATCTTGAGGCTGTGATGGAATTGATACAGTACTAGAAAGAACAAAAAAAGTTCTGCCGAAACTTCAGAACATATGAGGCAGATTTTCTGAAGAACAGTCCTTGTGTGTGCTCAGTCATGTCTGACTCTGCAGCTCCAGGGACTGTAGCCCACCAGGCTCCTCTGTCCATGGGATTTTCCAGGCAAGGCTACTGGAGTGGGTTTCCATTTCCTACTCCAGGAGATGTTCCCAACCCAGGGATCGAACCTGAGTCTCCTTTGTCTCCTGCATTGCAGGTGGATCTGTTGAGCCATCAGGGAAGCCTAAAGTCTGAAAGGACAGACTGCTCTGAAGGCTTGACGAAAATTGAGGGACCTGAACATCTCTCAGGTGATATTCTTTATGCCCTCTGTATCTCAGTGACATACAGCCATTACACACAAAAACAGCCACAATGGTTATCAAAATAATGAAATATTTCTGTCATCATTGATAAACAGCCTTTGCCCCAACTACCCTGAATGTCCTCCTGCTGCCCAGGCCTCCTCCCAAAAGACCCTTCAGACAACCCACCAGCCAGCAACCAAAGCATGAACAGTTGGCCAGCAACGGCTTTCAGGACCCAGTTCCTCAGTGGCAAGAGCCCATTCTGATTGATCAGTATTCATGACATATGATGTGTTAAATATTTTACTGATCACTATTGGGTACTGTTCTTACGGCAACATGCAGCAATAGTTAGTCTCATATAACAAGACATGACATTCTGGTGTGGGAAGGACACCCTCTGCCACTGTGCTCCCATAGGTATATTTTCAGTGATCTGAGCGGGTGATGGCTATACTCCCAAGCTCTGTACACATGTCTCATCTTTTGCTATCCTTCAGTAATTCTGAGAATATTAAAACATAGCAGATTTTCTATCATTTGATTAAAAATATGCATATACCACATATACAACAGCTACATGCACATGGAAAGATGTTAGTAGACAAAACTCCCCATTTTCTGAACCAGCAAATTTGCTTTAGCTAGCTAGAAATCTTTGAATTTCAGAGAAGATAGGGACCTTACACCCACTCCTTCATCTAATAAGTAAGGAAACTAAAAGCCAGGTCGACTGAGTCACTCAAAACACTGAATCCTGGCTTTTTTTTTTCCTCCCTTAAACTGCATACCTATAAGCACTTGATTCTGAAATGATTAGTTACTAGATTTTAAAGATAATTAGGATATAAAATAGATTGATTTATTGTAATTAGAACTGTAATTAAATTTAATATAATTTAATTACAGTTATAACTATAATATCCTTATAAGCATTTAATTAGAAAGTTATCAAGAGAGATACACTTTTTGTATAATATCTGACACAAAAATGCATTTTATGCTCAGGTTTATTAGCTCACGAGACCAACAAGTGCAATTCAGATCAATCTAAATGTGGAAAATAAGTACCCGATAAACATTTACTGTTTTAGAACTTGCTTTTCCATAAAATAATTTAAGAAATTCCTTAGTTTTCTACACAAAATGAATACTAACTAGAATACTTCCAACCCTTTTCATACTAAATCATATATTGTTTCAGGTTAAAACAGAGAGAATTTTTGAGCAATGACAGATCTCTCCACTCAACCCAGAATATGGTATTTCAGCTCTCATACTTTATTGTCCAGAATTTGGGAAAGTATTTTTAAAAATGAAGAAAGAAGCAGTAGCAGAGAGGGTGACGGTGAGGGGTGGGGGAAGAGTGATATTCCAAGATGATTAAATGTAATTGTTTCACAGCTTTCTGTAAGATAGCTTGCATAGTATTTCCCACCGATTTTATCAGAGAAGCATAAGTTCTGGTTTGACTATATTGGAACAGAACAAATCAGTTAACTCTGTTGTCGAACATTTTCATAAAAGTATTGCTTACTGTCTATAAGGAGCTTGTATCCTTAATAATCAGTAAATTAAAAATAAATATATCATTAAGAAACCAGATTCGAGATGCTTATATATTCCTTCTTTCAATATAATTCTCCACACTTTAATTGATATGTAAACTAGTTTTTTTTTAAATGACCAAAAATTCGGGGACATAAAGATGAACCAATTAGATAGCACTGCTCTGTATTTTCTTTGCAGTGAGAAATTATACATATTTTATAAATGGACACAACTCCATCCAGCAAATAGCTCTGTGTATTGTGGTGAATTCTTGTGCAATTACAGAACTTTGCTGGAATGCCCAGTGGTCTCTAGATAAATTCCTTCTCCCTCTATGGTAACAACTTGTCAGGTAGACTCATTTCCTGTTTTTATCTAAGCATTAAAAGAACACAAATGACCTTCATGAGTTTGGGACAAATTGCACAGCGATCCATTTCTTAAAATCGCAAATTTTTAAACATGAAAGACAACTTCAATATTTAATTTCTTAACTGAATTTTGCTCACTCCAAAACACACTTTAGCTCAGGTAAGTACTTAATAGAGAGTAACTTAACACTGAAACCATGTGATTTTTCAATATACATATTGACTACTTTTTCTTTAAAAAGTTTGGATTTTAATTCTGCTAGAATTTCCTGTGTTCTTCCACACCAGCGTCATAGGAAATCCTAATGTTCTCAAGATTTCTTTCATTTCATTGCACCTGCTTTTCAGGATCAACAAGTTAGTTTACAAGCTTGAAGTCTCAAATTCAAAATACTTACTTGTGGGTGAAATAAGAATCCTGGAGAAGGCCTCAAGTATTTCTCTTTTAAAGCTTCAAGTGGGTCAGTTAGTTTTCTTTTCTCTACTCTGAAAGGTTAAAATTAGATTTTGGAGAAGAATCAGTCTCACAGATCAATCCCTGCATAATCGCTGACATTTAAAACAGCTAACAATAAAGCAAATGGTAGGTTGCCGGGAAGCACACTAATAAAAACATAAAGACATCTGTTTCAGCTCTTGAAGAATACTCGTGGCACTTCTAGGTGCTCGAAGAAAGAAGGTCCTTTTTAAAATGGAAAAATCCTATTCAATGAGTAGTAATACTAATAATAATGAGAAGGAAATGTTAAAAACGAAGTCATGAAATCGGAGGCATCGCTCACAAGTTTGTACCTTTCCATTGCAAATGTAGACAAAAATGCTGGCTGATTTCAAAAGCAGGTGAAGAAGGTTCACTTTGAAAATTAAAGCATTTTCTATCAATAAGGCGCTCCCACTAATCATCATTCTATTTCTTTTACATTTATGAATGCCAGCAGGAGAGTTTCTAAGCCTACTACACACCCTGCTAGCCACTGCTGCTGATAAACAGGGTAGGTGAAAGAGGGGTGATAGGAAGAGGATAAGGAACTTTTTGAAGATAAGGAAAGACTTTATTAAACTTATCTATACAGTGCTTCTTCTTTAGAAATGTTTGCCATTCTATTTTCTATTAAGTGTATAGGAAAAGACATTGTGGATTAATTTCACCAACTGTTGGTGATTTCTTTTTAAAACATATTCAATAAGCATACTTTTAAAATAGTTTCAAACTGAATAGAAGCAGCTTCTGTGCTAAGTTGCTTCAGTTGTGTCCAGCTCTTTGCAACCCTATGGACTGTGGCCTGCCAGGCTCCTCTGTCCCTGGGATTCTCCAGACAGGAATAATGGAGTGGGTTGCTGTGCCCTCCTTCAGGGAATCCTCCTGACTCAGGGATGAAACCTGGGTCACTTGTACCTCCTGCATTGGCAGGCGGGTTCTTTACCACTAGTGCCACCTGGGAAGCCCAGAAGCAGTTTCGACTTCTTGAAATTGCATATATGTTATGTTTTACAGATACTCTTTTACTTATTGAAATCAGTGCCCTTATACCATTTTTATGGATGAAGAAAACTTTAAGACATGAGAAAGCTGAGATTTCAACCCAGGTCTTACACTAAAAGTAGGTTTAGGTCTTTTATGAGTTTGATGAAATGAGATGCCTTAAAGCCTCGATTGAAACTGTTGTACCAGAGAGAAGACTGAGATTAGAGTAAGCAGGTGGAAGGCTGGGAGATGACGGAGAAGAGTGGAAGGGGTATGCGGATGAACTGGAAGTTCATTGCCATTGGGAGAGACTAAAAAAGAAAGCTTGAGAAATTATCTTCACAAAGGGCTGAGACATATCACTGAGTTAGAAATACAACCGTACTGACCATGTGTAATATATAAGCTACACACAAAATACGGGAG